>PVIH01005699.1:6133-120642 GCA_004025045.1 Sigmodon hispidus | reverse complement strand
ACCCAGCAATACCACTTCTGGGTATATACCCTAAAGAGGCACATTCACACTCCAAAGGTATTAGCTCAACTATGTTCATAGCAGCACTATTTGTAATAGCAAGAACCTGGAAACAACCTAGATGTCCCTCAACTGAAGAATGGATTAACAAACTGTGGTACATCTACACAATGGAATACTACTCAGCAGTAAGAAAAAAATGATATCCTAAAATTCGCAGGCAAATGGATGGATTTGGAGAATATCCTCCTGAGCGAGGTATCACAATCTCAGAAAGATAAGCAGGAGATGTACTCACTCATTAGTGGTCTCTAAACAAACAAGAAAAAAAGCCAATCGTGCCCAAGCGGCAAACCACAATCACTGAACAGCTTGGGATCAGAGACACCCTGGACTGACCCTTCAGATCCCACTCCAACTATAGGGACACCTGACCCACTCTTGAGGGAGGGGGGGACAAAACTGGATTTGCCAGGAGTGGAGACTGATCTAAGCATTATTGGGTCAGTGGGACCATAGGACTGTCTGTTCCCTGCCCAGGGAGGGGATGGGGAGTTGTGGAGAAGAAAAAAATGACCTGATGTGGTGGGAGGGGGAAGGGACCTTGAATAAGGATATACAGGGATGGAAAAAAAATTCAGAGGGAAAGCTGAATACAAAGTAAATATATGTGTAGCAATCTTATTTGCATTATCACCCTTGATAAGTCATGCTTATGATTTTTATCTTCTTTATAGTTGTTGTTAACTTCTCAGCATTTTAAATTCATTTTACTGTTTTTCTTGATAAACACAAAATAAATAAAGAAAAAATATAATAAAAAAATGTGTATTTTAAGAGGATCTTACAGTTTTCTCATTCCATACTCCAATTTCTTGTGTAGTTTACTCTTCGTTTTTGCTGTGAGCGTTACTACCAGTGGGACCAAGATCTGTCTCTGGCATATAAACTGACCTTTTGGAACTTATTCCCCGTGATGGGATGCCTTGCTGAGCCATGCATATATTTGTGTGTGTGTGTGTATGTGTGTGTGTGTGTAGGGGGCATGGTCCTGCCTCAAGTTGGTATGCCATGTTTTGTTGACACCCATGGGAGGTGTTACCTTTTTTAAAGAGTGGATGGAGGGGGGTAAAAAGGAGGTGAGGGAGGGAATGGGAGGAGAAGAAAAAGAGGAAATTATGATTGATATGTAAAATAAATAAATAATTTAATTAAATAAAAGAAGTGGCATCCATTTCTAGTATTCAGTTGGCCTCCTACAGGAACACTTTGCCATATCATATTAATTTAAAATCCCACCAAATGCTTACATTGTATCAGATTGAAATAATCTTGACTGTTTCTTTTGTCTGGTTATATAACGGTGTCATCTGGAACTCATAAATACTTTTGTTTCTTTCCTGTGTTTTGATAGCCTGTTTATTTCTTCCCTCCCCAAGATTAAGTTGGCAGTTTTCTGGAGCGCTGTCATTTAATATTAGTGATTGTGAGTCTACATAATCTTCTTCATTCTTTAATAGGCCTCTGTGTGTTTGCCATCAGGCATGGTTTTTGACCTTGGCTGAAGTGCAACTTTGAAAGCAAGAGTAAAATTTTGGTCTAATAGACAAACATCTCAGTTTACATGTTTATCCAGCCTTTTAAACTTGCCACATGACCTTGTCATTCACTAAGTTTATGTTCAAGAACTCATAATGAACCTACATTAAAAAAAAAAAAAACTCACAGAAACTCTCACAGTTTTGAGTAAATTTATGGTTTTATGTTGGGCTTCATACATAGGTGTCCTGAGCTCATGTGGGCCTAAGGTTAGACACATGCATAGAGAAAATACTGGCCTATAATCTTCTCAGAGGGCATAATTCAAGACAAGGATTCAGGATCGCCTAACAGAGTTCTTTATTTTCCTGTAAGCCAGCTAATGAGGAGAAAGATCTCTCACTGATGCCCAAGCTCTTATTTGAACATCCCTCTAAGCTCTTTCACTTCAAATGGACCCACTTGGTGGCTGACGGCATTATGGAAGGCTTCCTAGGTCTGCTTATTTAGCTGTGTGACATTTGAGTCACAGAATCATTTATTTTTCTCACCACATTCATTTGCTGGAAATTATACATATGTAGTGCCCATATTTCTTTGCCTTGAATATCTTTCTACATTTCAGTACAATTTACTAGATGTCTGAGAAATTGGTATCTCCAAATTGTAACTACTAATTTGTTCCTTTTCTCACATTCTTGCACATACACCATTACACTGAGATAGATATTTCTCATATCCGAGGTGGTCAATTCCATGTGTTCTTTGGGAAAATGCCAGTTTGGGTGTTTTTGTCATTTTTCAATTGCCTCATTTGTTTCTTTGCTATGGAATGTATGTGTCACTTATTACTTCAAACATAAACAGTTATAGGACACAGGTTTGCAAATACTTTCTCTTATCTGAGCTTACCTTTTCGTTCCATCCCTTTGCTACACAGAGACTTTATAGCTAGATCCATTATAGCGTATACAATTGGCTTTTGTTGTTTCTGATGCCTTATTCAAAAGTTCACAATTGTTCTGACTAATGCCTACCATTTTCCCCCAAGTTTCCTTCTAGAATTTTGGTTATTTCATGTTTTATATTGATTTTTAAGTTTTGTATAAGGCATAAGACTTTGCATATGGTCTGATTGCAATTGTTAAATGTGAATATCCAGCTTTTCACAGTACAGATTAGTAAAACCTCCAGTCTTCCTTCACTCATTTTCATTCCCTATCCCTTTGTTTCCCTCACTGGCTGATCTCAAATCATCCACCTCTGAGTTCTTCTAAACGACAAAATATGCCACTGATGTTCTCTATTGCATTCTTACACTTCTTTTGTCACATGGTTTTCAATTCCATTTATTCTCTTTGGTGCTTGTTTATGGCTTCTATTTTATGACACTTCAGATTCTACTGTTCACACAAAGTCTTGATCTCATTGAGTTGTCTGCTTTCTTGTATTTCCTCAAAATAACTTTTATATTTTGAATTATTTTTTTCCAGGCAATTCAATCATCTCTACTTTTTTAGGTTTAGATACTGGGGTGCTATCAGGTTTTTTTTTTTTATTGTGTATGCTTTATTGTTTGCTATCCATGCAGCTGTTCATTTGTGTCGGTACATTTGAGGGATTTGATTTGTGGTCTTCACAGTATGGTTTGAGCAAGTAAATGTTTTTTTTCTTATTAGGTCCCCCCAGACAAAAAGAATTGCCTTCAGTACTATAGCTGAAGAGAGGTAGGATAGGTCACATGGCTACTACTGGGTATAGAGGGGATAACATGAAGAGCTTGAGTATGCCTGGATCTTTGGGCAGACCAGATTTTTATCAAAACAGGCTATGAGGCCTAACATTTGGACAATGATGCATTCAAGGGTGCAAAGTCTGGTCTGCAGATGCCAGGTCTGTTACCAGGTGAGGTAAAGGACAAGTGGAGCATCCTTCATCTCCAGGGTGGTTTCTGCTGGGTCACTGGGCAAAAAGTCCTGACTGAGATGAATAAGTAATATCTAACCTGGTCTCTTTTTACTGATTTTAGTTTAAACTCTATTTTGTTAGATATTAGAATGGCTACACCAGCTTGTTTCTTAGTGCCATTTGATTGGAGAATCTTTTCCCAAACCTTTACTCTGAGCCTGTGTCTGTCTTTGAAGTTGAGGTGTGTTTCTTGTAGGCAGCAGAAGAAAGGCTTCTGTTTTTTTATCCATCGTGCTAGGGTGTATCTTTTCATAGGTGAATTGAGTCCATTGATATTAAGGGATATTAGTGAGCACTGATTGTTATTTCCTGTTATTTTTGGTGGTAGCTTTTGTGTATTTCTTTTGGGGGGTTTCTGTGGGCTTATTGATTATTTGTGGTTATATCAAAAATAAACAGAATCTAATGTAATTCTGAGAGCAGATGACAGTAGTTAGCTCAGCCATGTTTTTTTTTTTTTTTTCATGCTCACTATCATCGTTCTACCTTATCCTTTCTAGTCTAATTGTCTACATATATGTATTTTCACACAGGGGTAAGTTGGTATGAATCAGCCTTAAGGACATCACACAAAGAAAACTCCTGCTGGACATTTGCTCTTAGAAGAATGATTCCAGAAGAAGATGAATTAGCAGAAAGAAACTTGTGGATAAAATTTAAGAGAAGATTTAAACCTGCATCTATCCCACTCCTGTTGGACAATGCAATGGTGCAGAGTATTCTGTGCATATGTATTTGAAAAACTAACCAGAAAGCCCATAAAAATCTAATGTGTGAAGTCGGATTTAAAATAATGTATGGCCAACCAGCCCTGGGCAAGAGAGAACTTCAAAAGGTAGCTATTCAAGAAAAGGAAATTTGGTGTTCTCCATCTTTATGCCTTCATTTCTGCTCTGATTCAAGAAAATAAGAAAAAAAAAAGAGTGAACCAGGAGGAATAAAGAGAAATTTAAAGTAGAAAAAGGGAGAAGAAGGAGAAGCCAATGATTTCATAAAGGATTCCAATGGAGCCCTTTCACTGGCTCCTACCAACTCCATGCTGAACTTCTTTCTGGACGCCAGGCGTTCTCTGTGTAGTGTCTTACTAACATCTCTCCTGGAGTATGTAATACATATATCAAAGAGAAATGCTTCCTATCAAACACCTGGTGTCATAGTTTGTTACCAGTTCTTGTGAGAAAACAGCATGATCAAAACCAGCTTGGAGGAGGAAATGGTTTATTTGGCTGACACTTTCAGTTAATGAAACTACATCACTGAAAGATGTCAGAGCAGGAGCCTGAAGTTGGAAGCAGGAACTGGAGCTGAGGCTGCAGGAGAATGCTGCTTATTGGCTTTCTCCCTCTGACACATGCTCACTCTGCTTTCTCACACAATATGGAATCACTTTTCAATGGTGGCACTGTCCACAGTGGGTGGGGCCCTCCCACATCAATCATTAATCAAGACAGTCCCTCACAGATGTGTTCACAGACCACTCAGATGGAAGTAAATTTCTGAAATGAGATTACTTCTTCCCAGATGTATTCTCTAGTCTGTATCAAGTTGACAAATACATAATCAGTATACTTGACCGTTCTCTAACAATTTGTCTATCTACAACTTTCTCCATCACTGTTGATGGCTACTTCATTGTTCTAATTTCTTGGTCAAAAACTTTAGAGTTTTCTCTAAATTACAAGAGAAAAATCCCAGAATCCAATTCTACAGTTCCAACCTCAGAACCAAACAGTGCCTGATAGTATACTTACTGAGTATATTAGAAAGAAAACATAAATGAAAGAAACCACTGCACTCTAATTGTAGAAACAACACATTTTATTTATGTCATTGTATGATAAAGACTGTATGTTTCCAGACTAGCGTAGGTGATATTTGGGCAAATCCTTTTGATTACCTGAGCTTTTATTTTTATTATGTTTTAATATATCTAATAAGAAAGATTACAAAGTGGAGTCACAGTAACTATACATTCTCATAGAAATGATATTGACCAAATTGGAAGCAGTAACAATTGGATTCTTGATGATGGAAGAACCTTACCCAGTATATGATTTGTGGCCTCCTAAAGGGTCACAGCACATGATAGATACACTGAATATTTGTGGTTTTAAAATTTCAGATATGTACAAGAAAACATCTTCATGGAAATCTGTGTTAAAGAAAGAAATTTAAAAACATTAGCAATAGTGATTTTAAAAAATAAAGAGCCAATATCAAATTCAACTTACCAGTAGTTGATAAATATTTCATAAGCTCTGCTATTGTGGACAGCTGTGGACCATCAAACACCATGGGTCACGAGAATTGTTCCAACAGAAAGAAAACAAGTAAACTGTTCTTTAATCTCACCTCTGTGAGATTGGTATTTCTTTATAAAACATATAAAGGCAAAAGATCAGGGGCTCTGGAAAACCTCTACTGCAATTATGCTGACATGAAGACAAATGCAGCATCTGGGTGAGGGGTGACACTGATTCAGCACAGAGATCTGCTTTTGATTTACAAAAGGTCACCAGTGATTATGACTTTGATTATTAGCAGTTTTCATTTTGTATTATTCTGATTCCAATATGCACAAACATCATGCACAGACGTAAGTTAGGCTGGTTTAGTCAACACTACTGGTATTATCTATCAAAAGTAAAATATTTCCATTCTGAATGTTCATGTTTAAAACTACAGTGTACAAAACAGATTTTAGTTTTTCTTCATTTCTTAGTCATCTATCTTGAGCAAAAGATATTTTAATTTTGTAAACAAAATGGAAAGGTGCTAGAAAAACAAAACCACAATTTCCCCCTGGAATCATTAAACCCGGCTTACATGAGTGTAGCTTTCACAGTCTTTTTATGGTCTTCCACTTTTGTGCCAAATAAAGACAAAACAGCCTGCACCAGAAAATGTATTTTAAGAAGCAATGAACATTGCTATATGCCAGAAATAAAAAAAATGAGAGTAACTAATTCATAATAAAACATTATGGAGGAAAGTTTCAAATTTAAAATGCAAGTATCTTTCTAAGAATTTTTGGAATAGTAACTTACTCAATTTTACAGTAAACTCATAAGATAAATGAAATTATTATCCCCATACACTATGACATAATAGAATGTAAAGAATTGATATGCAGAATTAACAAAGAGATACTCATTTAAATTCAACAAGTTTCTTAGGTGAAGTTCTGGGATCAAGTCTAGAGTTTACTTTGCATCTTTCTAGAAATAACAAAAGTTTTTATCTCATGAAATCTATAGTGGGAGACACATAAGAATAAACAATTATACCACATAGCACCAGGTTATAGTATGATACATGCTGATCTTTAATTCAGAAAAATGATGAGGGAGAAGAGACAAATAGGTACACAACAAAAGCATCAGAATATTCAAGAGAGAATTGTTTATAACACAAGGGAGGTTTATGTGGGAGCATGAATAAAACCAGGGAGCCATGTGCTTGTCTGGCCTGGGCACACTGCAGGCAGCAGGGGACTAGGGTGGAAGTTATGGGGAGTACTGTGTTCTGGAAGGCCTGAGGGATAGAAGCTATGGGGAGTACTGTGTTCTGGAAGGCCTGAGGGATAGAAGCTATGGGGAGTACTGTGTTCTGGAAGGCCTGAGGAGAAGGCTGGAAGTGATGTAAAAGCAACTGATACATGGAACTTAGGACCACTGAGGGAAAGTTTCAACCACACCAAGTTGCTTTCTGTGTTGCATGGTCTCAGAGGCTCAGTGCATTTTGAAGGCAACATCACTTTGAACCAGCTCAGCATTTATCACACTAGAATAAATTGTTTTGAATTTAAAAATAAAGCTGAACATGTAAAATTTTAAAATAAAAAATTCTTGGCTTAAATAGCCATGCACCCTCTTAACTTTAGAAAACTACAAGTTCAGGGAGATTCTTTGTCCTTAAAGATTTTTTTTATTCTTTGAAAAAGAGCAACTCACTATGAATAACCACTAATTTATAGTGCTGCCACAAAATACACACATATCCTTAAAAATTCCCAGTTTCTGAAGGTATCTTATTCTTTTAATATGTTTTAATTAAAATAGAATTACATCCCGCCCCCTTCCTCTCCTTTCTCCAATTTCTCCCAGCTGCCTTTTCTTGAATTCCTCCCACGCCTCCCCACTCTCAAGTTGATAGGCTCATTTTCATTATTATTGTTGCTCCCCTCCCACACATACATACACATACATATGTGGATATGTATTGATGCCTAGGGGACCAGCGTCCAGCAGCACAGGGCTCAAAGGGAATCCAGAGGGATAGTGTATAGTAGACTTTTTGTTCACCTGAGGGGTTAGGGAAAAGACATTCACATTTACTCTTGATGATTTCCCTCAGAACTTTTCTTAATTCTTTTTTTTCCAATCTTTATTCTTTGTTTGCCTGATTTTCTTCTCTCATTCTTGATGTTTTATTTCTAATTTTTTTCTAACTCTCTCATTCTTGTCGTTTTCCTTCTAACTATTTTAACTCTATCTTTATTCTTTCCCTTACAGTTTATATATCCCATCAAACTCTTTCAAGCATTATAAAAATTACAATGTGGTTTTTCAAGTGAATGATTACAATGAATATAAATTTTAAAAATAGCATATTTCCCATATCCCTTACATGATTAAAAATTTTAAGTATTACAGGCGAAATATTATCCCCAAATTTCATATACATTCATACTCAAGCATTTTGTTATAGATTAAAAGTGAAAGCAAGCAATTCTTTTACTGGCAGACTACATTTTGCAGTTACAAAGAAATGATCAATAATTTTATTGCTTATCTTTAAGGAATTTTAAAGGCATCACAAATTTTAACTTTTATATATAAAAAAGAATCAGCCAACTCTACTTTAAATCTTTATAGTACATACCCAGTCATCAATAGTTTTTTTTTTTTTAATATCAGGAGATTGAAGGGGAAAATGGGTGTAGAGAATTAATCATCATCTTTAGTCATTAACCAGTCCTAGCGAGGAAAGTTTATCAGGTAATGACTGAGCTGCTTTGCATTTGTCCCCTCCCCTTAATGTGTTTCTCATTCAACTATGTGCCTTTTTAGAACTTTGAATTGTCTTCTTGGGTTTTTCAACCTCAAAGTCAATTGAGAAAAAAAATCTTAGTCTAACTTTAAGTTATTTTCAAAGCTTTGTATTGCACACTTTGAAACCTATGAACACATCTCCCAACATTGAGGATAAAAAAAATAAGCTATCTGGGCTATTGGATGAAATTGTTTTTCTTAATCATTTATCTAAGCCACATATCTGAGGCTTCTCAATAGAGATCCATGTGTCTATCTGTGTGACACTTCTTTGTTTTACTTTTTATCATCAAAACTAGATTTAAATTGACATCATTATTATCAATTAGACAGTACAGCTTAAGAAGAAATTAACTTCATAATAATTCACAGGTGAAAAAAGACCACTAGGATAGGATGCTCCCATGAGAGAAATATACTACTTTACAGGCATCTGGAATCTCCCAGCACTCACTTATACCATGCCAGATACCAGGAAAAGTAGCAGCAATCAACATGTAAAGGCACAATAGAAGCAAAAGACATTCTGAGGTCTGGGGTCTCAGGACCTTGCCTATCCAAGATTCACCCAAGAGGGAGTTGCCTCCTGGTGGGCTGACACCTTGACCTTCTATTGCCACCTGCTGCTCCTTTGACATGTCTGTAGCAGGTATATGCATAAACAAATATATGTGTATAAATACAGCATCCTGAGTCCAATTTTGTGGTTTGTGTATGCATGGTTCCAAGGCTAACCCCTCTGCCTTGGGCTAGAAATGATTGCATAAGGATATGTTAATACAAAAGAAGAAGTTTTTTGAGGAGTTTCCTCCTAGAAAAAGAACCACAGGCAACTAATGACTACTAGCAGAAGGAGAAGTAACATTTTCCAGGGATGAACCTCATTATTGGGTATCTTATTCTTAGTGGCCAGAAAGAATGATATTGAACTTAAAAATAGATGCTTGTAAGCAGCTTTATGATATTCTCCAAGTCAATTTGTGTTTCAGGTAGTTATAACTATAAAAGTGGGATGAATCGTCAAGGTTTATGTTTAGTCTTAGTTAAGCTATAAAATATGAAATGTGTTTGAAGCCTACTCATTCATGGATCTTATTTATTCTGTTTTTTTTTTGCTGCTTTTTATATACCTTGAATAAGTTATAGACCTACTGAAGGCAATCTATTAGATTCTTATTATATATGGATGACCAAGATTAGAATCCAGCTTTGTGAAATTAGTGCATGTCCTTTGGGATAGAGAAATCTTTATTTAATGCTTTCCTTTGTTTTCTGTTAGGATTGGGCTATTTTTGTTTGTTTGGTTTTTTTTAACATTTCCTTTTTATTTATTCCCAGAAACTCCTCACATTGCAGATTTTTCATGGATGAAATATGGAATTGAGCAGATTATTTTTTCTACAAAATTATGGTATACACTTGCTCAATTTTCTATCTTATTGCTAATAACCTTTACAGGTGCAGTTTGTAAAGTAAACCCCTTAAGGACTGAATGTGTACAGCATACTGCAAGGTACAAAGAATAAGCTAAAATTGAGCTTTTACATAAACCTACGTTGGGATCCACACTGTACTGAATGCTGGCAAACATCACAACACAGAGAGAAATTACAGCTCAGTCCCGAAAGGGTTAAGTAGAAACCCTAATATATTATTGTTTCTAACCATCCAGCCCAAGTTACAGTGCTTGAAAAATGACACAGAAAATCACACATTTGTTCAGTACTCACCAGAAACACAGCTGCTTTGAAAAACAATGTCTATTAACTTGGTTAATAATCAAATAGCATATTCTTTTAAATAGGAATCCCCCACCAACATATTTTCTGATTAAATAACTAGTTGGGTTAATAAAAATCACATGGAATTTCTCTGTGTTTAGAGACAAAGACCAGTTTCTCTAAAGACAAAAGCACTGGAGGCATCCTGCCATACCTGACATCCCATCATCTGGAAGCTAAAGCAGGAAAGTTCAAGAATGCCCTGAGGGGCTTCATGGGTGAGACCCTTTTCCCATGAAAAACTAAAAACAAAAAAGAAAGGATTAGCAAATATGCATGAGGCTCTGGATCTGACCCCAGTACCACACAAAAAAGATGGCAGTAAGAGTGACAGATGATTCCACTAGTTAATTGTACATGAGGAAGTCGCCACAGTTGAAGAGCAGTCAGCTCCAAGTTCAAAATCCCACTAGTGTTTGAGTCTGCAATCATATAAACGGCATCCATATTTTCATTTTTCAGCCTGTCTTCTAATCTCTTGACAAATTCAAGGAGCTAAAACCCATGCTGGGTCTCAGGTTCTGCATCTAAGTATGTTTTGAGAAGCTGTGCAAACTCATTCTAAACAGAGTGGAAACACAAAGTCCCACACTGCAACTAAAGAAATCCCGTTCTAAGAGATCTTCATGAGGTGAATGCCCAGCATTCACAGCGGCATCATCAGGGAGGAAACATTCCAAGTAAATAGGGTACAAGACTCCTATACATCATGTATAGAAAATGATTTATAAATTCATAAAAAGGTCTTTTTAATAAAAGCAATTGACAGAAGAACTATTCAAACATGTTAAGACAGACATATCAATTCACTCTATTCTGTGGTGGGACTGGCATATAACCATAGAAAAGATGTCTTTATTGTTACATTCTTGGATTTGTTAAGAAAAAAGAAACTAATTTATAGTTAGTCTGTTCTCAGATACTGTTGATAGTTATTTCTGTTTTTCTTTTCTTTTTTTTAAAAATATGTATTTATAGTGGTAATCCAAGGGATTGTAACATTTATGTGGAGTTCAGTGTGGCCATTGAGTCATTTCTGAGTTAATGGCACCATGTACATCACCATTGAAGGGTTTGCGCCTCTTTTGCCTGTTCATCGGTTTATCTGTGTTCCAGGGTTGGTTCAGGTTTCCTTCCTCCCCCAAATCTTGTACATAACTTGTATTATGTGTAAGTTAAATATTTTATCTTTAACTTGTAATGTTCCCAGTGATTACATTTAACAGGGTGTTTCCCACCTTCTTGGCAAATGACAAAAAATATCATGAGAATTATTTGCTGCCGAGATGGTGCCCATAGGGTAAAATGAAGAAAGCCTCTGCAAGATGACCTATTGTACTTCATTTTTCTTTTTGTTAGCCCAGGCAGAAACATTATTGTAATTCTAAACGTAAGATCATAAGATGGTTTTTATTAGATGATAAGAAAAATAGCCAGAAGGCAGTACCTTAGAAACAGATAGTCGTAAGTTTATAAAAATACAAGTGTAACTTATATTTTCATTTCCCCTTTTGCCTTTTGTTTTTCCCCAGTAGAAATATTCTGTCCCAATTGTTTTTCTTTTCTGTTAACTTTGGCTACACTGAGGTTTGTGTGTCAGCCTCATGTGCTAACATTGCCAGTTTTATTTTGCTTCCACTCCTACACTTTGGTAATGCCTTGTTCAGTTTCTTGGGAATTGCAGTAGACTCTTTGGGCCACAGTTAGTACAGGAACCACATATGTGATGTCAAAACACAGTCTAGTGAGGCCACCCTCCTTTGCAGAGTAAAAACTACCTCTAGATTGTGGTAAGCTTTTACCGTTCCTTAAAACAGGAACCACAAGTACCTTCTGATGCAAACTGTAACTTTTATGACATTTTTGGTGTCTTTCTGGCTCCCCAAACTTCTGAAAGTTTTCATGTAGACTTGCTAAGAATCCTTTATCAGAATCATTGTTGTCAGTCTTTGTTGCTTTGCTACTCTGTTTCCCAGAGACTGTGCCACTCCTTGGTTTTCAAGGGAAGGCCATCTGCAAAACATGTGCTGGATAAATTTGATGTGTAGCTTTCCCTTACTGCCAGTCTTCTTAATCACCCCAGGCTGTGCTGCACTAGCCATTGTATTCATTTCTCTCCCGATCTGCTGCAGCCAGTCTCCCTCGCCTCGCACCTTCTTTCTGCTTCAGTGGTCCAGGGCAGAGCTCACTGTGGCCTTACCTATCTTTGCAGTAACCGTTCTCAGCCTTCCTTCATTCCTGTTTCTTTACCAGCACCGCTCCTGTGTTGCCGTGGAAGCAGGACACTGTGGTCTGTTCGCAGCCCGAGCATCTTGGTGTCTCTCCTCTTCCTAGGTTTGGGATTTAGTTAAGAAATCATTAAGTTCACTGAGAACAGATGAGATGCTTTTGAAGAACAAACTGTACCTTACCCAGCTTTGTAGCTTAAAGTAACTGTTCAAGTTCATTGCTTTATTAAAATGAACTTTGACTTTTTTAAATGTTTATGTCTTAGGATTGGGCTATTTAACTTCTAAAAAATCTTCACAGATACAGCATCTACTTTTTAAAAACTGTTTAATGTATTAAAGTAACTCAAAAATAACCTAAAAATATTAATTATAAGGACCCAGGGATTTCTTTTTTTTCAGGTAAGATAGATTTTATTTCAGTTTAATTAATTAATTAATAGGATAATGAAGCAACAATTTCAGCTACTAATATATTATATTTCCTGAATGGTGGTTGAAATTAAAGCTACAGATGATCCAAGTCTCAATACCCAACAACAGGCTGATCTGATGTGGATTCACAGAAAATGAATCAAATTTTAGAGTTGAGAAGCCAATTTGTGCTTTTAGTATTTCACAGATGAAAACTTGGAATATAAATTTCCTTCCTTGGCTATTATCCCCTCTAGTGACTCTCCTACCGTTTATAAATCAGAAAGTGGTGCATATACATCAGTTCAGCCAAATTGTAAACAGTCTTCAAAACCATCCCTTTCTGAGGCTCTAAGCTATTTAAAACTCTCTTCAAAAGCATAAGACATGAAGATAATTTTTTCATCCTATAAATTTTGACCTACATATTCAGATTGTCAGATCTGCCCCCACATCTTTTCCCCAAACTCTGATACCTTATTATCACCAGGAAAACAAAGCCAATCTTTAAAACCCTTTTAGAAATACATTTTGCTATTTAAAAACAAGCTTTATTGAAAAACACATTGATATATAAACAACTGTACATGTTTATTGTGTGTAACTTGGAGATTTGAGTATATGCAAACATCCTTGATACTATTAACTATGGTTCAGGAAGTAGACATACCTACCATCTTCCAAAATTCATTGTTTTCTTTTGTTTTTGTTCTGTGACAAGAATATTTATCATAAAATGAAATATTAACCAGTGTTAAGTGCGTAAAAATCTCAGCAATGCTAGATTGCAAAGTTCTAAAGGTCTGTGAGAAAGATGCAAACATCATATTGTCCTTAATACATGAACAAATACATACTTTAGTGTGCAGCATTATTGTCCAAATATAAACAATTAGCAGTTTAATCCTACAATGTTGCATTCAGGTGTCTGAGTTGCTTTAATGGCACAGTCAAATATAGCTTCATTATGTGAATATTTCAGAGTAAATTTTTGAGATTTTTACTAAGTACCACATTTTTCTTTTATTTTTCTCTCATACATTATATCCCAACTGAAGTTTCCCTCCCTCCCTCCTAGATTCACACTACTCCTCCAGATCTGAGATATATATACCATTTTATATATTTTAATAAAGCCATGAACTTGAACAGTTACTTTAAGCTACAAAGCTGGATAAGGAACAGTATGTTCTTCAAAAGCATCTCATCTGTTCTCAGTGGACTTAATATATATATGAGAGCATGCCTTCCACCAAACATGGCAACATAGCCTAACAAGTTACATTAAAACTAAGCACAAACCCTCACCTTAAGGCTGGATGAGGCAACCCAGTAGGAAGAAAAGGGGAAAAGGTTCCCAAGGGGAGACAAAGGAGACAGAGTCATCCCACCCACATTCCCACTGCTGGGAGTCCCATAAGAACACTAAGCTACACAATGATAATGAACATGCAGAAGACTTTGCTCAGAACCCCCACAGAGAGCCTGTGTTTCTCTCTCCAGTCTCTGAGCTCCTATGAGCCCTGCTTACTTGATTTTGTGGACCATGTTTCCATGATGTTCTCTACCTTCTGGCTCCTATGATCCTTCCTCCTCTGCTATGGGGTTCACTTTCTCTTCCTAGTGTTTGGCTGTGGGTATTTTCATCTGCTCCTGTCAGTTGCTGTGTGACACCTTCTGATGATGCTTGGAATAGGCACCAGTTTATGCATCTAGCAGAATATCATTATGAATCATTATGTTAACTTTTGACATTTTTCCAAGTTTTATTTGATTCTATTCTGAGGACTCAGAGATTTCAATCCCATTTCTAATTGAAAACAAAAACAAAAACAAAAACAAAACAATCCCCAAGTTTTCAAAACTCTGTGCTTGCTTCTGTGAACCTTTTCGTGATTACTATGCCTATGGAATTAGACCCTTTTTCATATCTGTCTCTGATTGCCTTTGACTCCCCTGTGCATTCACTAACTCAGTTTTCCCATCACATGGGACTCCCAACAGCAAGGAGCATGTCTTATTCTTTGAAGTATCTAATTTATACATGACACAAAATAGGCACTTAAGATTTATTGAATTTAAAATACTCCCAAAAGGCATTGCTTGAATAAAACAACTATTAAGCAAAAATATCCCTTGGTTATTTCCCATATTTCTCAATTTCAACAAGGCATAGTCTTGGGTAATAAAAAGAAAAGTTCCCAATCCTTTCCCCAACACAGCCACTTGTAATGTTGACATGAGGAAATGTGAGTGGCCCCAGGTTGTTTTTCTCACAAGGTCCAGCTGCTGAAGCCGTCGCTCCCCACTGGTCCAACTTGCAATAATAAACATATTTCATCAGCCCACTTCACAGAAGTTATTTAAATGGCCTCCGTTCATGGGGAAAAAAAGCATCTGGCTCCCAATGAGCCTAATGCTACACAGATGTGGTCAGTGAGACAATTCCCAAATTGCATGCCAATATATGAAACAATGAGAAAGAAAATATTTCCCTAGAACAGAAAACATCATCTTAATTACTTTGATAATGTAGGTAAACATTATTATAGATAAAATAACATAAAATTTGGAAGCTGAGAAAAAAGAACAGGCCACAGTTACTTCTCATGTAGCCAACTTCTCAACTGAAAAGGGTAGATCCTGTCCCTGTGAATCCTCAGGCTGAATAGAGGAAGCAAAATGCAAGATGAAATGGAAGGAGCAAACTCTGTCTCCTCCTGCCCTATATACCTTTCTGTGCCCAGCCTATCACTTCCTGGTTCAAACTTCCTAGTGCTGGGATTAAAGGCATTTGTGTTTCCTGAGTACTGGGAGCAGTGGCAAGGGATTCCAAATTCTGGGATTAAAGATGTGTGCCACCATCACCTGCTTTTGTTTAGCTTTGAACTCACAGAGATCCAGACCGATCTCTACTTCTGCCTCCTTAGTGCTAAGATAGAAGGTGTGTGTCACCACTCCCTGATCTCTATGGCTAACTCTGTGGCTGACCCTGTTCTCTGATATTCAGGCAAACTTTATTTCTTTCGAGCCTACACCACTTTAACTGAGGAGCTATGAATAGTTGATGACTTCTGGGGGATAAAGAGACAGTTATCTTTAAGAGTGTGGTCCTCAGTAAGTCAACCCTACTCCAGTTGATGATCCCATACACATGAGTACATGGGCAGCACAAATATGATCTTACTTTTTTTATATAACATGAAGTACAGAATAAGAAGGTGGGAATGGATCTGGAAGAAGTTAGGTAGAGAAGTGGGTAGTGAATATGATTAAAATACAAATGAAGTTCTCAAAGAATTATCAAAATTTTCCTTTTAAATAGTGAAAGAAAAAAGATACGGAGCCAACTACCAATAGGAGAAACTGTGAAAACAAAGGATGAAATTGGAACCAAAAGAAAAATGTCATATTATAACAGGTCAAAGATAAATCAAGAGCCTAGATGAATGACTAGAAATGTCAAAGAACAGCACAATTATCTGTTCAGGGTAAGTGCTGTTCAGACAAAACTACATCAGAATGTGCTAAAGAACACAATGCCTGAACTGATATCACTTATTTCCCCAGGCCTCTCCAGCCTGCAGGCTACCAGGATGGCTATGGGTATGGGCCAATACATTTGTACATGAGAGCCAGAAAAGCATAGTATCAAAAGTTGGGCATTCTTGTAAGTGAATGCAAACAGAATTTTTTTCTGGGAGTAAAAATTATTTGAGACAAATAGGTAAGGTGTCATTACACAGAGAAGGTATAAAGTCTCACAGATATTCTACATAAATTTCCATGCAAGATGTTTAAGTTTGAGAATCCTATCTTTGGCCTAGGAATTATCCTTCTAGAAGTCTATCCTAAAAGACAAGCTTAGATAGCTGTGGGAAAGACTCTAAACACAAATACATCTGGTGCCTTAGTCACTATTCTATTAACACAAAGAAACACCATGATCAAGACAACGTTTACAAAAGGGCTGGCTTACAGTTTCAGAGGTTTCTAGTCCATTACCATCATTGCCAGGAGCATGGGGTTTCACAGATAGGCCCTGGAGTGGTAGCTGAGAGCTACATCATGATCCACTCAGAAACTGGGCCTTGTATGGGCTTTTGAAATTTACAACTCCACTCCCAGTAGCATATTTCCTCTAACAAGGCCACACCTCCAAATTACTTCAAATGCTACCCTTTGATGACTAATCATTTAAATATAGGAGCCTATGGGGCCCATTCTTATCAAACTACCATGTCTAGTACAGTAGTTTTTTTTTTTCATTTAAAAAAAAAAGTAATTTAAAATTCTTAACCATCAGATAATTAAAGATGGCATTAATAATGACTATAACAATGTCATTATTGACAAACAATTTTAATTTATTTTATTTTAAATTGTGTATGAAATAGCAAGTGATAAGCATGGACACTGGAGCTGATAAATTACCCTTCCAGTGATTACCCGCTAAAAGGACCGACAGCGGCTACCTTGTAGCAATGCAGCTCACAGAGGCACTTACTCTCTCAGCTGTTTTTCAGGTTTTCTGAAGAGCACAGAAGCAGCACAGGACAATACTCCAGAAGTCAAAATTTGTATTTGATATGTCTCACTTTGTTATTGTGGATATTTTACTTGACTTCCTGATCTGAGACTCTGAGATGCTAACAACACCTCCATCACAGGGAAGTTCTGACAATCCAATGAACAGAATACAGTGATTACAAGGGTCCTGGTAATAGATTAACCATTTGATACATTTTCACTTTTTATTGCTTATGTTTAAAACAAATACATCACTGTAATGAGTCTTTTTCTGTACCATCAGCTCCCAAATAATGACTCAGAGACTTATTATTAATTATGAAGGCTCAACCTTAGCTTAGGCTTGCTCCTAACTAGTTCTTATAACTTAAGTTAGCCCATATTTTTAACCTACATTCTGCCACATGGCTCATTACATCATCTCTGTACTGCCCATGCTGCTTCCTCCATGTCTGGTTGGTGACTTCACTTTTATTCTTCTCCTTGTCCTGTCTCTGCCTGGAAGTCCCACATATACTCTCCTGACTAGCTTCTAGCTATGAAGCTTTTTATTATATCAATAACAGAAACACATCTTCACACAGTGTAGGAATATCCCATACATCACACACATAAATATTTAATTCCTAAGACAATGAAAAATAAATACATTTTTTGACTGAATAAGACAGTTGAGTATTATTTACAGCTCAAATTAATCAATGTGGTTTACTTTGAAAGAGGCATGGATAAAAACTGAGAAAGGTACATTATCAAAGGGGCAAGAACAAGTAAAGCATGTCTCTTCAATGTGGGCTCATGCATGTCCTTTGGGTCATGCTTGCTTGTCTAGTTCTCTCCTGATTGCTTATCCCTCTGGAATGAGTTAAAATTACAATGTGACATGCTGCATCTATAAATATAGATTCTCCTGTCAATGATTGATTTTGGAAATATACTGCACAAGTAATATTTACTTTCCACTGCAAGCCACCATTTTTTTTTGATTGTAGATCCAGATGACAAAGAAAACAAGATGTAAGGAAGACATTGGATCGACATTAGCTTTGTAGCTCTTACTCATTAAACTAGATCTTTTTAATTTCTTTCTTTAATCCACTTATTTCAAGGAGAGAAGCTGCATTAAAATAGCCAGTCCTTCAGAGAATATGGTTGGAATAACAAGCAGTTTATCCCCAGTTTTCCATAGCATTCTCTACCCACAGAGCTGTATAGTTTTGAAGGAAAGGATAGCTTAAATTTGTACAGCTAAATATGGGCAAACAATTTCATTTATAAGACTTAAGTTTCATGCCTATAAATAAATTAAGAAGAACAGTAATTTACTTCAGAATGGTAGAGAGTACATTAAATTAAATATCCCTTGGGTTAAGTATAAGACATAAAGTGTGTATATTTACTAAGTGGTGGCTACTGGTGTCAGGGAAATGGAAACAAAGAATGAAATATCCATAAAGATACTACGAGCTTATAAATATCAGCAGATAAAATATATCTTTTACTTTGCATACAGTGATCTTCTCAGCAACATTAGGAGTTGAGATTTGGATGGCCTGTGCTGCCTCATTAGAGACCATGGTGTATTCGAGGCCTGAGCTGCCCGCAAGGGCCATGTCTGAGTCTGTGGTCCTATAGCAGCCAGGGTCTGAGTCGATGTCTGGCTCCTGCTGCAACCAAAGGCTGTGCAGTTGCCAGGGGTTTGATCAGCCATCTGGGACCCTGTTCATGCCCAAGGGCCATGCTGCATCCTGTTGCAGAATATTCCTTCACACTGTGTGAAGATGTGTCACTGTAATTGGTTTAATAAAGAGATATTAGCTAGGCAGGAAGAGGTTAGGTGGGACTTCCGGGGACAGAGAGGACTGGAAGAGGAAGGCAGAATTACCAGCCACACTCAGAGGAAGCTGCATGGGCAGTACAGAGGAAAGGTAACTGAGCTACATAAAAGAACATAGGTTTTAACACATGATATAATTTAAGTTAAACAACCCTAATCTAAGACCAAGTTTTCATAGTTAGTAACAAGTGCCTATGTCGTCCTTTGTGAGCTGGCAGCCCCAAAATAATCTGTCTACAGCATCTGGAGACATACAGACCTAAGTGACATATACCCTCTGGTGCTATAGTATCGTCCAGGCCCAGGCTGCTGCTGAGGGGCATGACTGGGTCTGTGGCCCAAATGCAGCCTGAGTCTGTGTTTATGTCTATGACTCCTAGTGCACAAAGGCCCTTTTGATTCCCAGGGTTAGGACTGAAACCTAGAGCTGCATTAGTTTCTGAAGGTTGCACTGCCACCAGGGCCATGTACGTGCCAGAGGGCATGCACCACCACCTTGGGCCATGGTACCATCCCCACCCTGCTGAGAAAAACATCTAGGTCTGTGGTTCTACCACTACTTGAGTCTGTGTTGAAGTTCATGACCCATGCTGTCACTGAAGGCCTTATGGATGCCAGGGATGCTAGGGTCAGTCACCTGTGTCCATGTGGGTGGCAGACAGCCATGCTGCAGGAGAGGACTATGTGCTAATACGGGTGGGATCTGTGATTATGTCTGTGTTACCTCAGGGGGCCATAGAAACCATGGGTGATGAAATCAAAGGGCCATGCTGAGCTGGCTCTGCCTTTTTCTGGCCCTGGGATAGCTGCTCATGCTTAACTGGCCAACGAGAGAAACCACACCTCTGCATTCCCATTTACTGGATTTACATTGTTGTTATAAATGTGCAGCAAATGCATTTAAAAGAGCAACTATCTGCCTAAGCAAATGTGGAAATCAATACTGTACCAAACATAGAAATTCATCTCATTTAAGCTGCCTTTGGCCATAAGAAATTGAATTAATTTCACGTTTGCAATATATATCTTTCACAGTTAAAGATTAGACTTCAACAGCGAGTGTCAAAGTCTCCACCAGCTTTACAGTGAGTTAGAACTCAATACATATTATCTTCTGATGGATGGAGGATTGTTTTTTCATGTTTGGGTCTCTGCTTCTGGTGAGTGTTTTTAACCTGTTTCCCACATTCATGTGCCCACTTTAGCAACTCAACCACAGTCCATTCATCTTCTCCTCACCATGCCCACACAACACATCAAGTCAGATTCCTATAATTTTGAGTCAGCTATCAGACAATAGAAATAGTCAGAACTAACCACCATCTGAGGAATGTGGCTAAGAGGTCAAACACATGGCCAGAACCAGATGTATTAAGATTTAGAGCCAGCGATCTGTAAGTGATGAAACACAATGTTTCCTAGTAAAAATATCTTCATACTACATTTTTGTTTTAGTATTAAAACATAAAAGGGAGCAAAATGCCAAAAAATAATTGAAAAATCATTGTAGTAAATCTGCTTAAGCCACTCTAAAATATTCTTTAAAGCAGTATTTCTTAAGTTTGGTCAGGAATTATGTGACTTTTGCAATGATGTTTATTTTTCAGTATCAATATTTAAAAAGTATAACTTTATGCCTGAAGAATTGGCTTCCCTCTTAAGAGCACTGGTTGATTTTTCAGAGTGCCTGGGTTTGAGTCTCTGCACCAAATGACAATTTACGTTTGTAACTCTAGTTTCAGAAAATATGTTATCTTCTCCTGGTCACTGTGGCACCAGGCATGCACACAGTAAACAGACACATATGGGCAAAACACCTGTACACACAAAATAGAATAATAAAATAATTTTAAAACCTAGAATTTTGACTTAAAGGATTATGTGGATGTTTAAATAAGTATGGCCCTTATAGACTTGTGTTTGAATACTTTCCCCATATGGAGTGACACTATTGGGAGGTATATGGTCTTGTTGTAGGAAGGAAGGATGTCATTGTAGGGGTGGGCTTTATCCTATGCTGAAGCTATGTAAAGTGAGGAACATAGTTTCCTATTTCTGCCTGAGGATCAAGATGTAGAATTCTTAGCTCCTTTTCTAGCAGCGTGTCTATCTACACCACCGTGTCCCACCATGATGACAATTGGACTAACTAAACTTCTGAACTAAAGCCAGCCCCAATTAAATGGTTTCCTTTATAAGTGTTGTCATGGTAAGGTATCTCTTCATAGCAATAGAAACTCTAACTAAGGCAGACCCATTTTTAAAACATAGGCTATTTGTACTTATATTTACCGTATTGCAAATTAAAACTGAGAAAATCTATAATCTCAACAATGATTTTATTAGCTGTTAAGACACTGGCATCTTCACACATTGTATCCTCTGTGAGTCAGGGAAATATCATCAAAGAGTAATAAGAATATTTTGATCTCAGAGATGCTTTGAAGATGTCTTGGCATCCCCTGGGATCCCAGTCTTCATTTTGAGAATGCTTATCTAGACTATACTCTCCCCCTAGCAGTTTCCTGCCTTCCATTTACTTCTAAATACATGTGGTGCTTGTTTTGGTCAAGAATTTTGGAAGAGTTTTAGAATTTGGGAAAGTAAAATGAAACATGTTTTCATTTATCCAAACCAGACTCTTCTGAAAAGGAAGTAAAAGGGAAGGTCCACTCAGCAAGTACTTCTGCTGGAAATGAGGCTCAATGCTTCTGAAGAACACATTGTAGCTTAATGATTGATGTTTGCCCTCAGTTATTTTTCCTAAACTAGTAAGGAAAATACATCCAGGCCTCTGACAACAATCTGATATGTACAGATAGTACCCTCCTAATAGTGTTTGTGTTACCATGGAGTCAGCATGCTAGAAAGCAACTCGATATAAAGACTAGTTTGTAGATTAGATGGTAAGTACCAAAGCTATTGAGGTTCCCAAGGCTGACAAAGACACATATTATTCCACAAAGGTTGACCTAAGGTTCTGTTCCTATAGCCTTGTTTAACATGTCCCTAAAAGCATAACAACAATGCACAATGCCACACTAAATTCTGAGTTTTATGAATTCTGAGCAGAATGAATACTTTCTCTTTGATACATTCTTTCTTCAAGAAACAATCATTGGATAAAATTGAGCTTTCTACTTTGCTTATATTTTTTCCAGCATACTGTTGGTATTATCATTTATATATTTTTTTAAAATGTCAGTTACTATTATTTCTATCTTATTTTTAACATACAGGTCTTTTGCATATATATATATGATTGTTACAAATTTGTGTTTTATTGAAATCTTCGTGTGTGCAAACAGGTAGGTCTCTGTATCTAATATTTATGGTTGTGAGCCTAGCCTTTTAACGGCTGAGCCATCTCTCCAGCCCGGTCTCTGTATCTATATGCTTTTTCTTTGACTTCTTTTCTTCTGTATGTTTGCTTTTTGTTTTGTTCTTTTCCTATTCTGTTTTGTTTGTATCTCTTTTATATTATTTTATTATCATTTTCTAGATGGCTGTTTTTTAATGTGAAAGAGATAGAGAGATAGAAGAGACAGAGAGCCTATTGATGTGGGTAAGAGGGGAGGTGGGGAGAATCTAGGAAGCAGTGGGGGAGGGGAACCATAATCAGAATATACTATATAAAAAAAATTCAGTTTCAATTTTAAAAATGCAGAGTTATGGAGTCCTGCTTCAATGAATACATTTAAAAAAATAAATAAATAAGCTTCTACACCTAATGCTCAGGACGCTGGTGAAGCAGAAAGACTGTAAGAGTGCCAGAGGGTCAGTTTACTGTCTAATTGGTCTTTTGGGAATGTCAGAAGCTACACCCATAAAGTTTGGTTTCATATTTCAGTAGTCTTAAATGTATGATATTTTATCTTCTTAAGGGAGTTTATGTTCTATGTTTATTTTGTTGTTGTGAAGGGAACTCCTAATGTCTTCTAAGCTTAGAGCCAATGCTAATGTTCTGTGGAGGTGAGCTTCAGGATCATATACCTTAAGGGTTGTATGAGGGAGGATTACTCTGGGAATCCCTATCCTTGATATCAATGGAGGGAAAAATTGGTCAACTGTCTCTCGTTAGCTTCCTAGTAGGTAAAAAGGGTAACAGATCCCACAAAATAAAACAATTAGAAATAACAGTAAGTGATTCAAGTCTATGGGATGTGTTGGGAGAAAATAAACTGAGAATTGGTGGAGAAAATGAGCATTCTGGAAAAATGGTTCTGAAGACCAAGGATAAACATAGAGTTAGGGAGAATTCTCCCAATCCAGTTTATTTTCTGGCTGTCTACACATGCTCTTCTTGACATGAATATACAGCTAGCTTTGTTTGACTTTGTTGGCTTTTGACAATGTGGCCAAGCAAAGTGGATGATGTTTTCATTGCAGAAGCCCCTTATGCTTTCAATTTGATGGTTCTTTGGGGTCTATGGGTAATACCACTATCATGATAATAGACCACAGTTACCCACTCTGACAATTTTGGATCAGTGCCTGAATTGCTTGTTTCTATGACGAAGAGAAAGTAAAGGAATTAAGTCAATACTAGCTTGTAAGTAAAGCTTTGGACAGCATTTCTGACTGGCTACAGTGATGGGGAATCAGATGAGTATGTAAACAGAAAAGAAAGGAGCTGTCTTTCGTAGATAAAATATATACAGAAGCAAACTGTGTTTGTAATGATAACTGTCTCAAACACACTGAGAATGAGATGGTTCCATGCTATTTAGAAGAGAATGTTCTGTATTCTTGTGTGTTCTTATACAAAGGATTGCCTGAGATATTTAAAAAGAAAAAGCCTTTATTTCTTGAGTTTTTATCTTATTAAGATAAGAAAGTAGCTTAGATAAGAGATGGAAGTACCATCATTAATGATAATAAAGGTGATATTAGGGACTTTGATTTGCATCTATTGAACAAATAAGGTTATTTCAGCCTTGGGCAGATTTACCTACCCAATCACAAGGTAGTTTGGACAATCTAACTCATTGTCTGTGGGCTTATCTCCTTTCACTCTTGGCAAAGAGCAGAGCAGAGTATTTGCATAAAGGGAAGGTGGCTCTATGGGAAAGGTAAGAGAGAAAATATGCTATGCAAATGCACTTGGTTATTATAAACTTATCAATCTAAATACTTCCACCTTTTCAGAAGTAACTACTGTTACAATACTCATCCTTCTCTGGGGGAGAATATGTCATGAAGGGACAGAAATAAAATGTAGGTATGTCTTCTGTTTTTCCTGATCCATCAGTTCAACTCAAACAATCACTCTGGAGTCTGCTCTCAGTAGATACTTTGGGTACCATGCCCTTGACCTTCCCACTTCTACTAATTTTCTTACAACAAATTTCTGGCTCATTGGGATAAATATTGAGATTGATAAAGAAAGAAGGACCAAGAAACTAACGTTTATAAACAATTGTTTTAATAAATGTTTACTGAATCTCAAAAGAGAGCTTCAATCATGTTAGACATATACCATATTTTAGAGATTCTAAGAAAGATACTTCATCACATTTTAGCATCTATCTATTGTGATAGGCTTATCACTGTTAGGTAACATGGGATATTAGGTATTTGATTTCTTTAACACTGTTTTTTATGATGCATAAAATAATAATGGTTTCTTCTAGTCCCTGACATCTTAGATACAGTAAGTATGTAGTGACATATTGTGTTGGCTCTAAGGAAATAAAGTTTGCCTGAAGAGCATAGGACAGATGCAGCCACAGACCCATAGATGTCAGGGAGTGGTAGCACACACCTTTAATCCTATCACTTGGGAAGCAGAGGCAGAGATTCAAGGCCACAATGGGCTACAGAAGATTGATCTAGTCCAGGACAAAAACAGAACCAGAAGGTGGTGGCACACACTTTTTAATCCCAGAACTTCAGATCCCATGCCTCTGCTCCACATACTTGGAAGCACACATAGCTTTAATTCCAACACTAGGAAGTTTGAAACAGGAAGTGATATGGCTGGGCAGGCAAAGAAATGTAAGGCAGGAAAAGACAGGATTTTTTTTCCCTTTTGGCAAGGTGAGAAGTGCCTGTGGCTTGTTCCTCTGTCTCTCTGATTTTTTAGCATTTGCCCCAATATCTGGTTCTGGGTTTTTATTATTAATACCAATTAGGATTTGTATAATAAGTGGGAACTCATCAGCTCCTTCTTCCTGCATACTAGAATGCTGACTGACTCAAACCTGTGCAGATCTTGTACAGCCAACTATGATGGCTCTGAGTTCAAGAGTGCAAAGGTCATGTCATGTCAAAAAAACCCACTGTTTTACATAAGTCCCTCCAGACTTCTGAATTTTATACACTTTCTGGTCTTTCTTCCACAATGGTCCCTGAGTCTGGAAGTGTGTATGATATAGATGTTTCTGTACTTTTACCCATTGTGAATTTCTATACTAACTACCACCCACTGTACAAAGAAACTTCTTTAGTGAAATAAGAATACACTAACTAATCTGTGGGTATATGAATATAAATTTGGAGGGAAAGTTGAATAATAGTAGACTTAAGCTTATCCCTCAGACCTGTAAGCCCCCAAACCATGGGTTTGGGGCTCGATTAATATTACAAGGCATGTGTTTCTTTATATGATGCAGATTTGGAAATTCAGTTAGAAAGAAAGTAGTAGCCTCATAGCATTCATATCACTATTATCCTCATAAACATATCTTGCCATATTGGTCATTACTGTAGTTCATGGAATTCTCAACTGTGTAAGACTATTGATGATTTTTCTTTGTTCCTACAAGCTTGTAAACTAACTTCTAATATTATAAGAGATAGCCAGCAGGAAGTAAAATTCCTGATCAGCACCCATTTGATTTCTCCATGTCCTGTGATCAGTGTATATGGTGTCTTTCTTGAGCCAAACAGATCTTACATTTGAGTTCAGTTTTATATTCTTCTACATGTTCGGTTCCTTGACCTCTGTTCCCCAAAGACATGGGCTCTTTTGTGGGGATTTTCTTAGAACTGTTATATAATGTATCTAGACAGAAGGAAGAGGGAGAAATTTGGAGGGCAAAATTGCCCCAAAGACATGACCTGAGAAGAATTCTTAGAGATAAGATCTTGGAGATAAAGAGGACTGGGATTCTTCTCATCTAACCACTGACTGTAGCTTTCAGCACTTACTAAAGTCATAATGAAGAAAAACAATCACTTTTCAGTTGCAGATTTGGTGGCTACAACCATTTTTTAAATGAAACATTAATTCACAAAAGTTAATTGCCTGGCAAATAAGTAATGACTTTTAAACAAAGACTAGTAAAAGCTCAGGAGTTTGCAAAGATGCCCAGGGGAGTCTTCAGAGGTTCAGCCATTGCCAGCTTCACTGCCCATGACAGTATATTGTCCAGGGGAATATGGACATTGACTCTACAGATATAGGAACCCAGGGTTGAAAAATCAGGTCACAACAAGTGGACAAGAATCTAGTATATAAGAATTGTGTGTGTATGTGTGTGTGTGTGTGTGTGTGTGTGTAACTCTAACATCTAATTATCAATAGCAAGCACTACAAGGAAATAAGTTATAAAAGA
Source organism: Sigmodon hispidus (assembly GCA_004025045.1). Taxonomy (NCBI): domain Eukaryota; kingdom Metazoa; phylum Chordata; class Mammalia; order Rodentia; family Cricetidae; genus Sigmodon; species Sigmodon hispidus. The sequence goes on along the minus strand of PVIH01005699.1, from coordinate 93,732 downwards.
ATTAATCTAGGTCAAGTTCCCTATCTGCAGAGGAAGAATGAAAGACCCCATTTAGCTTCCATCTCACACTATTTTTCGGTTCTGTGCTTCAATATTAGTGTTCCCAAGATGGTTTTTTAAGCACAAAAGAATTGCTACATACTAGCACATTACATCCAAAATAATTTTAAGATGTTATCTCTCAAGTGGAAGCTTTAACTGAGGCCAAAAACCCTGTGAAAACATCAGTAGATGACATACTATCTCTTTGATTGTTTCTCATGAAAAATTTAAACTCATTCTTTTAAGTACATGTTGAAAGATTTTCAGAGTCCAGTAGATGACATACTATCTCTTTGATTGTTTCTCATGAAAAACTTAAACTCATTCTGTTAAGTACATGTTGAAAGATTTTTAGAGTCATAGGAAATCAAATATGATCTCTTAGAAAATACTTTTATCTTCACTTATTAGTGAAATTAATTAGCACAAAGGAGTTCTGGATAGAACACAAAACTGCCAGGAAATGGAATAAAGAAGCAACTGAGGTATTTTAAGGACCACTAGGTTTAGAACATGCAAACTTGGACTGTGACAAATGTGGTCTGATTGTCTAGAACCAAAGACCTGATAAGGAAAACTTAGGTGAGAAAAACAGGAGTGCAAAATAGAGCAATGTATGAGTACACTGTAGCAGAAAGCTCTTCATAATTTACTGCATTATACAACCTACCCAAAGTAGCATGTTATTATTGGTTTTTATTGTGATAATTTTTATTAAGACCTATAAAAATCCAAAGAGTTAAGTATCTACTCATTGTGCAGAATTTTCTTTCACCACTTTCTTTCCTTCATGATGGCTTTCACCTCAGAGGAGGCAGCCATGTCACATGGTCTCCTCTTCTCAGTTACACACTGTAGGATTTCACTGCCCCACCTAGACTTCTCACGTATAAAGCAAATTTATTTTCTTTCTTTTTTTATAATGAACTTACTTGTGGTTTGTGGGAGCTTTAAAGACAGATTTATTTTTTTCAATTTTATTTTTATAGAACACAGTCTCATTTTTGTCCATGTGGCCCTTGTTCCAACTCCCTTCCCCCTCTCGACCCCTCCCTGTCAGTCTTCAGCCTGCCTCCTCCCCATCCCCCATCCCCTCCCCAGAGAGGGTAAGAGGTCCCAAGGTGGATTAGCTCAGCATCCACTCCAGGCAAGTCTGATTTCCTCATCCTAATATCTAGACTGGGTTAGGTGTGCCTCTGGAGGGAATGGGCTCCAAAGTGCCAGTCCATGCACAGAAACACAGTATGGACCCTCCCCTTGAGGCTCCACATATTGTCCATGTCAGTGGACAGTTGCCTATCCTTGGAGGGTTTAGTTCCTTTTCCAGATGGTTCCCAGGTGGCTGTACTTGATTCAGTGACCTCCCTAGAGCTGCAACCAGCCATCACTGTGAGAATTTTCCTCATAGTCTCTATCTCCTTGCTCCCATCGACACACTATCAGCAGGACAAGGGACTCAGCCATGTATCCTTGCCTCCACCTCTATTCATTGTTGGATGTAAGTTCTGTGATGGCACTTGGGGTGGTTATTCATTTAATGATGGGTGAAGTCTTGTTTAGCCAACACTTTTGCTATTAGTTGGAGACCTAGGCAGGGACATCCTATAAGTTCTTGGAGATTTCCCTAGCATCCAGTCTTTTTCCAACCTCATATTTGCTTCCTCTGTTAAGACCTCCATCTCTTTTTTTTCTCTCCCTCCTTGATGTTTCTCTCTCTTAATAATTTTCTCTCATGATTTATTCCCATCTCTTCTTGGTTGCAACCTCTTATGCTCTCAGTTAGTTAAGGAGATCTCTGTTTTCTCTTCCTAGGGGACTCCCTGAATTTCTCTCTTAAGTTCCTTCAGATCTAAAGCTGTTCAGTGGTTGTAGTTTGCAGCTTGGGTGTTCTTTACTTTTTTTTATGTCCACTAATAAGTGAGTACATCCCCTACTCATCTTTCTGGGTTTGTGATATCTCGCTCAGGAGAATATTCTCCAAATCATCCATTTGCCTGCAAATTTTAGGTTATCATTTTTTCTTACTTCTGAGTAGTACTCCATTGTGTAGATTTACCACAGTTTTTTAATCTATTCTTCAGTTGAGGGGCACCTAGATTGTTTCCAGGTTCTTGTTATTACTAATAATGCTACTATGAACATAGCTAATTTTTAATTCATTGCCAAGGGGAGCTTTTTCCCCTTTTACAAAGAGAACTTTCTTGCTGTTCTCAATTGGATTTTAGTGCAGAAGAGACAGTCTCTCTCTTAGAGTCAGCTTCCTTGTTGTTGAAGGAGAAACCAGTCTCACTAGAATGGTTTTGACATGCAATTGGTAGGCAGCAAGGCAAGCTTCAGGGTGCAGCTTCCATGCACATACATCTTCAGCCCTACCAGGTTCCACTTCAGGACTCACATTGATGTTATCAATGATAGAAACAATCCTTAAACTCCTATAATAGTAATTTTATTCTTTTGTCAAATAAGAAAACAGATTGCGAAGAACTATTAGACCAGACCAAATAGGAAACCCATCTTTTTTATGTAGCATGGAAATAAAATGATAAAATAATAAACTATAGATCAATGCTTGACATTTTATGTCATTAACTTTGTGCAATTAATAACTGAATGCATTATAAAAGTTCATTCCTAAATTAGTTTTTGCTAATATCTAGGCCATTCTCTCCCAATAAAATTATTATTGTGAAAGGTAGAATCCCATCCTAAAGAAAGAAGTGTCCTAACTCTTTCTGTCTCTGTCTTTCTCACTCCACCCGTCTCTCCCACTCCTTCTCCCTCTCTCCATCCCTCCTTTCCTCCCCCCTCTCAGTCGAGCATGCTTACACACACACACACACACACACACACACACACACACACACAGAGAGAGAGAGAGAGAGAGAGAGAGAGAGAGAGAGAGAGAGACTCACACCTGCATTGCGACATTGGCTTAAGTGATAAAATATGGTAGCAGCACTACTACTAGTTGTCAGCTTAATTAATGGACCCAGGAAGGATTCCTAGTTTCCATTAATTTCATTGTATGCATCTTAAAATGAAGATAATAAGCATCTTAAAAAGAATGTCAGTATTTAACAATGTACACTTTTGTCCTTTTTTCCTGAATTATGCTATAAACTATATTTACTACTGTCTTCTGTTACTTTGGAATTTGGTTCATCTATGAATTGACTCATACTTTGCAAACATTTGCATAGGCTAAGTGCTATTTATGTTGTCTTTATAAAGAAAAATGCATTGTGTAGCAAGAAAAGATTGCAATAGATGAAGAAGTAATTCCCCAACTTTAGGGCAGCCAACCCACTCATTTGGCCAGCAGAAACTTTTCTAAACTACCTCCCTCACATTCCCAGATGCAGTGACTTCTGTTTCCCAGAAGGCAAAACCTGTCTACTCTGATTCTTTTAATAAAGCCATGCACTGTTTTTACCAACATTTTTCTTCTTATAATTTCCTGAGATGTTTGCCATTTGTTTCATGCCAATTGTTAAAAATAATCAGTGATATGTGTTAAATACTTGAAGGTTAATAATATTCAGGACTACCACTGTTTGGCACACTGCCCTAAATGTTCAGGTAATATTGAGGAAGAGAGAGTAAAAAGCCAAGTGGATCCCAGTGTCTTAATCCATTATCACTCACTAGATTCAATGTGTTTTTTATCAGAAGAGGAGGAGCAGGAATATAGGCAGTTGGAAGAGATGTTAGGAGTGTTCGGGAGGAGTTTGGAATGGGGGATGGGGGATGGATATGACTCAAACACATTCTATATATATGAACTTCTCAAAGAATAAATAGCCTACATTAATAAGAAGGACTATGACAGTGGGGTTTTACATGTGGGAAGAGTGGTTGGGCTCAGCTCCAAATGCAACATGTCAAAGTGAGTCAGGTTGATGGTCAGTGGCTGGAAAATCACCACAGAAACATCTGAGAGAAAGAGAATTCTGGTCCAGCTGACCTAACTGGATTTTTGATAAAGCCACTGCCATCGAACATCCCATGGCAAAAGAGGATGAGGAGCTTCATGCTAAGATAACTTAATGGGTTGATTTTTTTGATTTATATTTAATTTCACTAACATTAGACTTATTTTTCCAAAACATGCATGAGTTGGTTCAGAAACTATAGTAAAGTCTGTAAGCAAATTATTTGTGTTAATATAGAATTTTGTAGATTCTTTCCATATATTTAAAACTGAATTTTCACTGTTATTTGTTTTTACTATTTTACATTTTTTACAGTCATGGACTCAGTACTCAGTACACCAATGGGCACAAAATAAATCCTTGGCACATGCGAAGTGCAGAACAAAAGAGCACAGAACTAGAAGAAAATAAATTTGTCTTTGCCATGGTTATTTTCTATGTTAGTTTAGGAAGAGGAATGCACATTGAAGAATAGAAATGATGAAAGAGCTGTGAGCAATGCCAGGCCTGCAGAAGTGTGTGTGTGTGTGTGCGCGCATGTGTTCATATCTATAGAAATGAGGAAACTTAAAATTTAAAAACTGAAAAGAAATGCCAAAAGAAATCTCATCATAAAGTTGCCCTTGGTAAAATTAACACTAGATGATTATAAGCCTAGGAAATATGAGGAAATAAACCATGCTGACAGGTAGACAATGTGCCTCACCGTTACAGACAGCCACTTTTGTTTTTCTTATTTTGAATTGTGTTGATTCAGCTGAAAGCATCAATCACAGTTACAAAAGCTAGTAAATTTTATCCTGACTGTGTCAGGAATCTATTTTATATGCCTTGCATGAATTATAAAGGCATTTAATCATTTCCTTAATATAAGTAATAACTTAGGAACTATTGAGGAAATGGTGATTCATACATTTCAAATAACTTCCCCAAGGCTTTGGGGCTCACAAATATTGAAGCCAGGGTTTTAAATCAACAAGCACGTTGCTTAAATCAGATTTACTAACCACTATCTACCTACCATAAATAATCCAAAATTTGATAAAAGCTGATTCACTTGGGTAACTTAATTTCGTGTTTTGACGTGAAAATTAATTGATGTACATACTGTCCTCAGTTCAGACCCTACACCAAAATCATCCTTCTGTTTTTCACATCTGTCTGCACTCCAGTCTTTGGTTCTTTCCTATAATTTTACCTTTCCATTTTTTTTAACTAGTTAAAAAATGTTTCATGATGCCTTGTGCATTTTCTCATAGTCTGTGGCCATCAGTGTGCTTCAGATAACAAGAGGTCCAGAAACTAAAGGTGTCTACATGCTTTTATAAAGTGGGATGTCTTTATGTAACTGTGAATTACCACTGGATAATAAAGACACTGTTTGGCCTATGGCAAGGCATCTTATAGGCAGGTGAGAAATCCAAGCATAGATAAAGGGGAAGAAGGGTGGAATCACAGAGAGACTCAATCCAGTCACCCAAGAAGCAAGTATAATGGAGTACAGGTAAGCCACAGGGCATGTGGCAAAAAAGATTAATAAAAATGGTTTGAGTTAAGATGCAGAAGCTAGCTAACCATAAGCCTGAGCCATAAACTGGACAACATATAATTAATATAAGCATCTGAGTCATTATTTGGGGCGAAGCAGCAGAGGACTTCAGGTAGGTCTGAACCTGGGGCTAGGCCAGAATGGACAGGTCAGAAACTTTTTACTACATAACTCCCTATTTAAAGCACTGCTTATTCTTCTATTTTCAAGAAAATGAGAGCCTTGTCAATCTCGGTTATGTTAGGAATACTACGGCTATCTTGTATGACTTTTCATACACCAAAATAGGTGTGAGAGAAAGTTAAAAATGAATTACAGAGTACAGCTTCCATATTCTTACTGTGCATCATTTCACATAAATTATTGCATGAGATCACCAAATCCAGCTTTTGAAATGAAAGCATTGTCTTAGAATGAAGCAAAGCTAACCTGAAAAAAAAAATCACAAATTTTACACTTGTTTAGAAATTCATTTCAGTTTTTCTTGATTGCAAATTTTTTGCTCTTTGCATCCTGTAAGCTGTATTGCAAAAGTCAGGAATTATTAAGGCGAAGAGCTATGAAATTATAAACTTACTGAAGAAATTTTAATTTAATAATTTTAATTTTGAAATTAATTTTAATAATGAGATTTATTTGGATAATAAAATTGTTTAATTTTATTTTAATAAAGAAAACTACCCTTTGTAAGTGATCACTAGATACAAGGGTCTTGGATGAGCATGTCACATGTGATACTCCATGAAACAGGCATTGTTGATGATTCTAATTTACAAAGAAGTAAGAAGAAGCTTTAAAAAATTAACTAAAGCTGAAACTATACATCAGAGAGTCTTCTTTTTTTTTTTTTTTTTCGATAATGTCGTTTAATCTGCCAAATATACAAGTTGAATTTGAGGAGAATGTCTTGTGTGGGTGATGCACAGTAACCAGAGGTTTCTTGAAATGATCAATGGGTAGAGTTAAAAAAGGCCACTAGCCCTGACCAGGTGGGTGGGAAGGGGGCAGCGCAGGTCAAAGAGGAGAGGCCATATTGGACAGAACTGGCCAAGCACAAACCTTGGACCCTTAGGGGCACAGGCTTCCTGACAGCCCCTCAGAGTGAGCACCCAGACAACAATCTGGGCTGGTTGTCATCAACTCCCACAGCAACTGCCTGCTGGCACTACCTCCCCACAACGTGCAATCTACTAGACAAATGGAATCTCTATGCAACTTCCTAGGCACCCCTCAACCAGGGTTCCAAATTCTAAAAACAGCAAAAACATTCAAATGGTTATGTATGAAATACTGTCCTGCATCTTTCCGTCTCATAAACAGCAGCTGCCCCTCCCCCCAGCCCCCCACACTCCTTGAACAATTTCTGTGTCAAGATGAAGAGGAGGTCCCAGGCCGTGGGGGCTCCTGGCCATGACTGCAGCGGCGCCAGGGCACAGGGTGGGTGAGACACCGCAGAGGTCCTGCAGGCACGGCCCAGTTCCCTGGCATCTCCTCCCACAGGCCAGCTTACTTCTTCAGGGAGAGTGACTGCATTCGTTTTTCTGACAAAGTTGCATCATCTTTCGCTTTCCTCTCTTTCTTTCTTGCTGCCTCCTCCCGCTGTTTCCGGATGATTGCAGGCCGGGCAAGATCAGCCTTGGCCTGCTCTGTCTTCCCAGCCAAGTGCATCTTCATGTAGCGCTCTTTCGCTTTCTGCTTCTCAATTTCTTCTCGTTCTCTCCTTGAAAGCTCCTTTGGCCCATCCAGATCCAGTTGTGTGACCTTCTTAGTTGTCTGTGCCACCCGCTTGGGTTTCTCAATGTCAATGAGCCCTTCCACAGCTTTTCGCTTTTGTTGGTAGTCATCATCTTCATCATCACTTTCACCTGAGTCTAGAGACTTCTTCTCCTTTTTGGGGTCACCTGAAACCCCATCTCCACTTTCTTCTTGTTCATCTTCTTCGCTGGCCTTCTGCTCCTCAGCCTGCGCCTGGGCATCGAGCTCCTCTGGGCTTGTATACTGCCTCACCCGGCCTTTGTGGCATCCCTTTCTACCTCCTTTAGGCATCTCGGCCAGAGAGTCTTCTTGAACCCCTCTCTGAACCTCTTGAATCCTGACAAAAACTAGATTTTTTTCTTTCTTCTTTATTTTTTGTTGTATATTACTTTTATTATATTGAGATACATTCCTCTTAATCTTGAATAGCAACACAGAGATTTTACTCCCCCCCCCCACCCCCAATTCCAGGTCTTTTAAAAAAATCTTCATTATACCATTTAGAACACAGTAAAAGTTACATATCACCCATGATTAAAGGACATTAATTCAAAATGTTCAAAGAATGTTTTGAATAGAGTCAATGCAGCCATACATCCAGAGGCATGTTCATGATTTTTTACTGCCCCAATAGAATAAACACTGGAGTCAGATATCAGACTTCATTTTTTGTTATCTGAGAAAGTTTAAAAATCTTTTCTAAGATGTTATTTCTTCTTTGGTGAACGTTATTGTTGGGAACTTTTAAATAATCTAAGAAAATGTAAAAATCCTTTTATGCTACCTGGCATATCAGAACCACTTGTAACTGTTAGTTAGATTTCTTTAGGTGTTAGATTTTCTTGACATCCTAAATACTGTATGAACTCACTTCTTCCTTATAGTTCTGCCCTTACCTTTACATAAGAAGATTGAGTATCAACATCTCAAGGAAGATAGCTGGTTCTCTGTATGATTTTCACAACAATGGAAAGTTTCTCTGACTTCTAAACCGTTGTTTTCTGTTTATACTCTCTTCTTTCTGTAAAGAGAAAGGGTCTTACTGTATAGCCATGCTGGTGTCATATCATCATTCTCCTGCCTCAGTCTCCTGAGTGTCATTATGACAGACATGTGTCATTATATCCAGCTCAAAATAAGCACCTGTCTTCCAGCTTGTTCACATTACTTTCCTAGAATGTGGTTTTTTTATAATTGTTTATGTACTTTGAAAGCATTATCTGTTGTTATAAATCCTTAGCTTAGATGTCATTCAACCATCACAGTAAGTCTCTGAAATACTTTTCACTATCATTACTATGTTATGGATGGAAAAATCATTTGCTTATTGTCAACACTGAAGGAATCTAATCAGAGGCTGTGCATGTACACTCCCTGAATCCAGCTGTCTCTTGCCACCCATGTAAGTATCAGAAGTTACAGTAAAATTCAGAACCAGCTGTGTGCATGCCTCTCTCAAGAAACTTCAATAATTTCCCATTAATTATGAAGCAAATTTAAAGATACCTTACTCCATGCATTACAGATTCTTTTTAATGTTTTTCTCTTATAACATCTGTTTTTACTTTCTCTATTAACGCCATTGTCCAGATGGAGTCTGGCCAGCTCAAAATGAGCCAATCTTTGATTTTTAACAGCTGTTAGGGATTTTGTAGAAAATGTTTCCCATAACCAGATTTAAACAATACCTAACCACAATGCTTGCCCTACAAAAACCCATAGAGGGAAAACTCCAACCTAAGGAAACCAGAAACACCCAAGTAACCACAGACAAGAGATAAGCTCACAGAAGACCCCCCCCAGAAACAAGCTATTATTGATGATTAGTCATTAATATCCCTTAATATCAGTGAAATCAATTCACCTATGAAAAGACACACCCTAACATGATGGATACAAAAACAGAAACCATCCTTTTGCTTCATACAAAAAACTCACCTCAACTTTAAAGACAGGCACAGGCTCAGAGTAAAGGATTGGCAAAAGATTCTCCAATCAAATGGCCCTAAGAAACAAGCTTGTGTAGCCATTCTAATATCTAACAAAATAGTCTTTAAACTAAAATCAATAAAAGAACCAGGAAGGTCACTACTTATTCATCTCAGGAAAAATTTACTATGATGAAATCTCAATCCTGAATATCTATGACCCCAACACAAGGGCACCTCCATATGTAAAAGAAACGCTACTAAAGTTTAAACCCCATATCAAAAGTGACACACTAATAGTGGGAGACTTCAATACCCCACTTTGACCCATGGATAGTTCAACCAGACAGAAACTCAACAGAGAAATAAGGGATCTGGCAGAAGTTATGACCCAAATGGACTTAGTATATATATACTAAGTATATAAATATATATATACTGAACCCTCCACCCAAACAGAAAGGAATATACATATTTCTCAGCTCCCCATGAAACTTTCTCTAAAATTGTCCACATACTAGGTTATAAAGCAAATATCAACAGGTGCCAAAAAATGGGTATAACTCCTTGTACCATTTAAGATCACCATGGACTATAGTTAGAGTTTGACAACATCAAGAATCACAGAAAGCCTACCAACTCATGGAAACTAAACACCACTCAACTGAACCATCTCTGGGTCTAGGAAGAAATTAAGAAAGAAATCAAAGACTTCCTAAAATTGAGCGAAAATGAATCCACGACATACCCAAACTTATGACATACAAAGAAAGCTGTCTTAAGGGGAAAATTCATAACACTAGATGTCTACATGAAAAGACTAGAGAAATCACACACAAGAGAACTATCAGCACAGCTGAGGGTTCTAGAACAGTTAGAAGGAAACTTACCTAGTAAGAAAAGATGGCAGGAAATAATCAAACTTAGAGCTAAAGTCAACACAATTGAAACAAAAAGAACAATGCAAAAAAATCAATCAAAAAAAAGAGTTGGTTTTTTGAGAACGTTAACAAGATAGATAAGCCCTTATCCAAACTAACCAAAAAGCAGAGAAAGTATGCAAATCAATAAAATCAGAAATGAAAATGGGGACATAACAACAGACCCCAAGGAAATCCAGACAATTATCAGATCATACTTTGAAAATATATACTCCACAAATTCAGAGAACCTAGAAGAAATGGACAGCTTTCTCGACAGGTACATTTACTAAAATTAAATGAAAATCAGATTAAAGACCTAAACAGTCCTATAACCCCAAAGAAAATTGAAGCTGTCATTAAAAGTCTCCCAAATAAAAAGTCCCAGGACCAGATGGTTTCAGTGCAGAGTTTTACCAGACATTCAAAGAAGAGCTAATACCAATACTCCTCAAACTGTTTCATACAGAAGAAACCAAAGGAATATGGCCAAACTCTTTTTATGAGGCAATTGTAATGCTGATACCCAAGCCACTCACAGATGCAACAAATAAAAAAAATTACAGACCAATTTCCCTCATGAACATTGATGAAATAATTCTCAACAAAATTCTGCCAAACTGTATACAACAACATATAAATAAAGTTATTCACCATGATCAAGTAGACTTCATCCCAGAAACATAGGGGTGGTTCAACATATGAAAAACTGTAAAAATCATCCACCATATAAACAAATTGAAGGAAAAAAACCACATGATCCTTTCATTAGAAGCTGAAAAATCCTTTGACAAAATCTAACACTCCTTTATAATAAAAATCCTTGATAGATAAGGACTGTATTTTCCCTACAGGAATAAAGACGTTTTACTAAATCTGATGGCCAACATCAAACTAAATGGAGAAAAACTCAAACCAATTCCAATAAAATCAGGAACTAGATAAGGCTCCTCTCTACTTATCAATACAACATAGTTCCCAAACTTTTAGCTAAAGCAACAAGAGAATGAAAGGAGATTAAAGGAATACAAAAGAAGAAGTCAAACTATCTCTTTTTGCAGATGACATGATTGTATACATAAGTGACCCACAAAATTCTACCAGGGAACTTCTACAGCTGATAAATACCTTTAGCAATGTAGCAGGATACAAGATTAACTCAAAGAAATCAGTAGCCCTCCTATACACTAAAGATAAAAGAGCTGAAAAAGAAATAAGAGAAACATCACCCTTCATAATAGCTGCAAAAAGCATTAAATACCTTGGTATAACTATAGCCAAAGAAGTATCAGATCTGTTTGTTAAAACTTTAAGTCTCTGAAGAAAGAAATTGAAGAGGATATCAGAAAATGGAAAGCTCTCCCATGCTCCTGGATAGGTAGGCTCAACATAGTGAAAATGACAATCTTACCAAAAGCAATCTACAGATTCAATGCAATTCCCATCAAAATTGCAACACAATTTTATACAGACCTTGAAAGAACAATACTCAATTTAATTGGAATAACAGAAAAGCCAGGATTGCCAAAACAATTTTGCTCAGCAAAGGAACCTCAGGAGGCATCACCATCCCAGACTTCAAGTTATACTATAGAGCTACAGTAATAAAAATAGCTTTGTATTGGTATAAAAACAGACTTGTGGATCAATGGAATCTAATTGAAGACCCAGACATTAACCCACACACCTATGAACACTTGATTTTTGACAAAGAGGCCAAAAATATTCAATGGAAGAAAGTATCTTCAACAAATGGTGTTGACATGACTGGATGGTGGTGTGTAGAAAAATGAAAATAGATCCAAACCTATCACCTTGCACAAAACTTAAATTCAAGGGGATCAAAGACTTCAGTATAAAACCACCTACCCTGAACTTGATAGAAAAGAAAGTGGGAAATACAATCCAACACATTGGCACTGGAGACCACTTTTTAAATATAACACCAGTAGCACAGACACTAAGAACAAAAATCAATAAGTGGGACCTCCTGAAACTGAGAATCTTCTGTAAGGCCAAGGACATAGTTAATAAGACAAAATGACAGCATACAGAATGGGAAAAGAGTTTTACAAGTGACAGAGAATTGATCTCTAAAATATATAAAGAACTCAAGAAACTAGAGCCCCAAACCCTTAATAACCCAATTAAAAAAGGAGGTTCAGAACTGAAAAGGGAATTCTCAGCAGAGAAATTAAAAATGGCTGAAAGGCACATGAAAAAGTGCTCAACATCTTCAGCCATCAAAGTAATGCAAACCAAAACAAATTTGAAATACTACCTTACACCAGTCAGAATGGCTAAGATTAAAAACACAGATGACAGCCTATGGTGGAGAGGATGTGGAGCAAGGGGAACACTCTTCCATTGTTGGTGGGAGTGTACGTTTGTTCAGCCACTCTGGAATACAGTATGGGGGTTTCTCAGAAAATTGAGAATCAATCTTCCCAATGATCCCACAATAGCACAATTGGGCATATACCCTAAAGATGCACATTCACACCCCAAAATCATTAGCTCAACTATGTTCATAGCAGCATTATTTGTAATAGCAAGAACCTGGAAACAACCTAGATGTCCCTCAACTGAGGAATGGATTAATAAGTTGTGGTATATCTACACAATGGAGTACTACTCAGTAATATATATATATATATATATATTCTAAAGTTTGCAGGCAAATGGATTTATTCATTGAATATCCTCCTGAGTGAGATATTACAAACCTAGAAAGATAAGCAGGGAATGTACTAACTCATTGGACTTTAAACAAAAAGCAAAGCATGTCCAAGCTGCAAACCACAACTACTGAACAATTTGGGATCTGAAGCACCTTTGAGTGGCACCTTGGAGCCCATTCCCTCCAGAGGAACTCCTGACCCAGCCTTGATGTTGGGATGAGGAAAGTGTATTTGCCTGGATTGGATGCTGAACTAAGCTACCTTGGGACCTTTGAACTTCCTACCCTTGCTGGGGAGGAGATAAGGAGATGGAGAGAGGAGAGTATGACTGGGAGGGGCAAGAAGAGGAAGAGAGTTTGAACAAGGGGATATATGGATAAAAAATGAGACTATTCCTAATTAAAAAAAAACTAAAGAAGTTAATGTGTATTAAAATTTCATATACAAATAGTCATAATAATAGATTATTCTTATAGCAAAGTTGACTATTTTACATGAGAAAAACAAAGAAGAAATCACTAGACACCATTTAGAACTTAATGTTTATATCAACGATGCTTTTGTGTGTGCTGGAGTCACATGCATGTCAGACTGGTGCTCTACCTGTTACATTCCCAACCTCTTTACATAATTTTGAAAGTTAAAATTTCAACATAAACAATTTCTTCAAGAAAATTATTACATTTTTAAGTTTATGCTATTATTATAAGAGAGAAAGTAGATTCTGAAATATATGAATAATATCTTACAAAAACCGAAATAAATGTTTTCCACAGACTCATGTGTTTGAAAAATTGGTGTCTAGCAGATCATGGTAGTTTAAGAAGTTGTAGAAACTTTCGGAGGTGAGTTCCACCTGGAAGAAGTGGATTGGTATAAGGGAGGCTTTGAGGATTTCAGATTGACCCTGCTTCTGGATTAAGCTGTCTACATACTATGATCTCCAAAAAATTTCAGAAAATGGGGCTGGAGAGATGGCTCCGTGGTTAAGAGCATTGACTGCTCTTCCAGAGGACCGGGGTTCAATTCCCAGCACCCACATGGCAGCTAACAACTGTCTATAGTACCAGTTCCCAGTTCCAGGCAAACACCAAGGCAAATAAGTAAAAAAAAAAAAAAAAAAAAAAAAAAAAAAAAAAAAAAAAAAAAAAAAAAAAAAAAAAAAAAAAAAAAAAAAAAAAAAAAAAAAAAAAAGTTAAAAGAAGAAAGAAAAACAAAACAAAATAAACCAAAAAAAATTAGCAATTTAAAAAAAAAATTTCAGAAAATGTTCAATAATCTTCTACCACCAGGGCCTGTCACTCTGGACCAAACTGGCCCTGGCTACCACACACCTTCCTCCATGATGGATCCCATTTTTGTAAACTATGAAGAAAAATAAATTATTTTTTATTAGATATTTAGTTGCAGCAACAAAAGAAGTAGCACAGCCTATTAGTACCAGGAGGGGGGTTTTCTTACAACCAAACTGGCCATGTAGTTCATTGTAATTTCAAATTGGTTTGTGAGAAGAATATCTGAAAGTTTGGAGTTGAAAGCTAGATAAAGCCTTCAAATGTGATATGAATCCAGAAGACCAAAAGGCTAATAAAAATACCATCAGTAAATATTGAGTTCATGAGGTTCATGCAGGAAACAAGAGTTCTCACTGGAACTGGGCATTGGACCATTAATTTTATGTTCTGGAAATTAATATGACTACTTTCTTCCGATTTACTGACTATCTAAATGAAGCTGAATTAAAAACTAATGGACACATTTGATGAAAAAAATTACTAAGTAATATAGCATTCAGGCTACAGTATGGATGTTGCTCATTGCCTTTAGCTAGCTATTCAGCAAAGGATGGTAAGAAGTGGAACAGAAAGGTTTTTACAAGAAAAAAAAAACTGTGCAGTTAATGTAAACATTAGGCTAAGCCTAACTGTTAGAGGTCAGCACTGTTGTACAGGAGTCCTCATATTTCTCACTTTCCCCAGTACAATAAGAAAGGCACCTGCTGTTCTCACTCACTGAGATTTACACGATGCAAAGTTGAAAAATATTTGAATAAGCATTTGTTTGAAAGAAGATTGGCAGAATGAATAGATTCTACAGATTCTAGCTACCTAAGGAAATATTCATCTTGGTTCAGCTGTAGGCATATCTTGAGGCTATTGCAACTGTCAGCAGTGGCCCAAGTAGGTAGGTTACATCTCACAGGGATAACAGTTGAACTCAGTGTTGTTCATATGATTCAGAGGGTCATGGAGGCTTTAATCATCATTCCAACATTTAAGAAAAAAAGTTGATAAGTCTAGGCAGTTTTCAGTAGGCCATAAACTCTAAAATGGAGCTCTGGGAGGCCAGTGTTAGAAGTCTGACATGCAATGGAGACTTCAGGATGCTGAAATGCCAGGATTAAGGTGTATCTGTGATACAAACCTAGCCCAAGAGAGAACTCATATCATATCACCAACTACCATCAGACCACTTTAGTAGAAAAACAAGAATTCAGAGAAGTGTAAAAATTCAAAGTCAAAAGAATGAAAGCTTAATGTTTCAAGTCAAGTCTCCACTATATCTTCTGGATGTTCACTGTGGTGGGTAAGTTCTTGTTAGTTTGACACAAACCAAAATCAAAAAAGGAAAAGAGAACCTCAATTAATTAGGAAATAGGGCCTCAACTAAGAAATTGCCCTCATCAAAATAGCCTGCAAGCATTGTTTCTCCTGATTAATAATTGATGTAGGAGGGTCTAGCCCACTCTGCGTAGTAGCACTCCTGGCCAATTCTTACACAGTTAAGGTTGTCCTGAATTGTATAAAAAAGCTAGCCAAACAAACCACAGAGGGCAAAACATTAAGAATATTTCTCTCTGACTGTTCCTGCCCCCAATTCTTTCCTTTGAGTTCCCTGCTGTTCCTTGATGATGGACTGTGATGTGTAAAACACCCTACACAAGGTGGTGTGGGTCATTGCTTTAGCACATCAACAGAGGGAAGCAAACTAATACAGATGGTTAGCAAGAAGCAGGTCATCATATCCATACAGTTCTACTAACCAAGAAATCCAAAATGTATACTGAGACCCAAGTGTCAACAGTCCGACAGACCAATTTAAGGAAAGTACCTATCGTAGCTGCAGCAATCGTGTTCCTTTTTGCCTCTGAGTAAGTGCTTCAGAAACAAAGCCTATGCCATTGCTTACAGTTTTAAAACCATTTCCAAATGTCTGTGTCAATTAAATATGAAGAACAAGCCTTTTGCATTCTTTAATTCCCAGGCGAGCAACCACAAGCTTTTTTCTTTCTTTCTTTAGAGCCAAGAATTTGATCTAGAATACAGTCTGGTTTCAGAAATATGCATAATTTTCTCACTGCATGTTTGTGGTGAACTATCCCTTGAGTGGTCCACAAAAATTAATCCAAGAGTTTGAAGAAAAATCTCCATGTAACAGTCAATAATCTTACATAAATAGAATACTTAATTGGAAATGAGGCACTTTCATGCCTGGTCTGTGTTGGCTACTTACAACCCACAGGAGCTCTTTATGCTTATATTTAAATCAAACAAAAATAGAAGCCTCAGTTCTTGAACTTTACTTGCCACACCATAGAGACTCAGCATTGAAGTGTTCTATGGTCACTAAGAGTGAAGATTTGTTGAGCTCATCTGCCACTGCAGTTAAATTGCTTGGACACCTTTGTTGCAACATCTACTTTCAAGCTTTAAAACAAACCTCAAAGTAACTTTAAACTTTTAAAAATAAACAAGGATCCTGATGATCTCTGTGGTGGTTTGAAACAAAATAGCCTCCAAAGGGAGGAGCATTTAAATTAGGAGGTGGGTCTTTGTTGGAGTAGATGTGGTTTTGTTAAAGAAATCATGTCATTGTGGGAGTGGACTTTGAGGTCTCCTATGCTCAAGCTATGCTCAGTGTAATATAGGATTCCCTTTTTGTTGTCTGCAGGTCAAGACTAGAACCCTCAGCTCCTTCTCCAGCACCATGTCTGACAGCAAACCATCATGAAGATAATAAACTAAACCTCGGAAATTGTAAGTCATTCCCAAACCTCTAAACTAAATCTGTTCCTTATAAGAGTTGCCATGGTCATGGTGTCTCTTCACAGCAATAAAACTCTAACTAAGACAAGTTATATATTTCAGGACTGTGGCTTAGAATATTTCTCCTTGGTAGCCATCATTTTATTGGTTTCTGTAATTGCTATGTTTGTTGTTCAGGAATGTTTTCATACTGTAACAGAAACATGAAATACTGAGTGAGTGTTTAATTTTCTTGAAACTCTTATCTTTTGGTAATACAAGATCATTTGTCATAATATCATAAGTTATAGTATAGCATCTATGCTAATAGTTGTCAATAAACATCTCATTTGGCATGGGTATGCAGCTTTTTCTAAGGAGCCATTGCAATCTCATTTTCAAAAACTGCCAATGTTTTTATGTTCCTATTTTGTAGGACTATTTTAGCACAACCTTCAGATAAATGTTGGTCAAACAGCACTGCAGAAAAACTGAGGCCAGGAAGAGTGATTCTCTATAATGTATGTGACACATTTTATGTTAGAATGTGCCACTATTCACAGATACTAAAATCAACAATCAATAAGTGGCATCTCCTGAAGCTGAGAAGCTTCTGTAAAGCCAAGGACACTGTCAATAGGACTAAACGACAGGCTATAGAATGGGAAAAGATTTTCAACAACCCTACAAGTGTTAGAGGATTGATCTCTAAGATATATAAAGAACTCAAGAATCTAGAGCCCAAAACCTTGAATAACCCAATCAAAAAATGGGGTTCAGATCTAAAAAGGGAATTCTCAGCAGAATTACGAATGGCTGAAAGGCATCTGAAAAAGTGCTCATCATCTTTAGCCATCAGAGAAATGCAAATCAAAACAACTTTGAGATACCACCTGACACCTGTTAGATTGGCTAAGATAAAAGACACAGAGGACAGCCTATGGTGGAGAGGATGTGGAGCAAGGGGAACATTCCTCCATTGTTGATGGGAGTGTAGGCTTGTTCAGCCACTTTGGAATGCAGTATGGCAGTTTCTCAGAAAATTGAGAATCAATCTCCTCAAGGATCCAGCAATACCACTTCTGGGTATATACCCTAAAGATGCACATTCACACTCCAAAGGCATTATTAGCTCAACTATGTTCATAGCAGCATTATTTGTAGTGGCAAGAACCTGGAAACAACCTAGATGCCCCTCAACTGAAGAATAGATTAACAAACTGTGGTACATCTACACAATGGAGTACTACTCAGCAGTAAGAAAAAATGATATCCTAAAATTTGCAGGCAAATGGATGGATTTGGAGGTATCACAAACCCAGAAAGATAAACAGGGGATGTACTCATTCATTAGTGGACTCTAAACAAACAAACAAGAAAAAAGCCAAGCATGCCCAAGCTGCAAACCACAACCACTGAACAGCTTGGGATCAGAAACACCTTGGTCTGACTCCTTGGATCCCACTCCCCCTAGAGGAACACCTGACTCAGTCTTGAGGTTGAGGGGAGAAAACTGGATCTGCCAGGAGTGGAGGCTGAACTAAGCAATATTGGACAGTGGGAACTTGACACCACCTGCCGCCTGCCTGCTGGGAGGGATGGGAGTTGTGGAGAAGAGAGAATGACCTGATGTGTTGGGAGGGGGAAAAGACCTTGAATAAAGATATACAAGATAGAAAGTGTGACTTCTTTATTAATAATAATAAAATAAATCAATTGTATGCCAACTAAAAGTCAACTACTATGCTATAATTTTTAGATACAATGATAAATTAAGTAGAAAATAAATCAGGAAGCCATTCAACCTCTCTTTACGGTGCAAAGTATTTAGGCTTGTAGACTGTATGGTATTTTTTCTAATCATAGCTACTCAAATCTGCTCTTATTGTAGGAAAACATCCATAGACTCATAAGTCAATGAGCTTGGCTCTGTTCCTATAACACTTTATTTACAAAAATATATGACTGATTGCATTTGTTCCTCTGCTGTGGATTGTTGACCTATGTTCTAGTCTTTTAGTATATGAGTCAATACTTTCCAATAAGAATACAGTAAAATCAAATATGCATATATCTAAATTTTCAGTTTAGCATACCAGAAAACTAAAACACTTAGGAAAATTAGATCTGATTATGTTTATTGCCTTTGATTTGAATATAGAATTATTATTTCAACACACACACACACACACACAAAAGAATGTTCCACTATTAAGACATTACTGTCCTGGGTAGGCATACTCTTCATAGTACAGTGAACATAATTTTCACATTGTAAGTTGAAACATTCCACTGTAAACCTGATAGCAATAGAGCATGGAAAAGTGAAACTACAATATTGTATATACTGTGATCACATGAACATGCGCAAACTGATTATGACATATAAAAGGTGGGCAAAGTGATTCAAATTGACCAGCCAGAACAGAAACACATAAATAATATCCTCTAGAACATGTGGGCCACAACCCTCTTGGCAAATTTCTATCTTCAAAACTATTTACATTATGATTCATGACAGTAACGAACTTACATTTATGAAGTGACAGTGAAAATAATTTTATAGTTGCAGGTAACCACAGTGTGAGGAACTGTGTTAAAGGGTCACAGCATGGAGGAGGTTAAAAACAACTACTTTAGAATATGAAGACATTTCCAGACTATCTAAAAATACATTTCCAGCTACTAGTAAGTATAAAGATTAAAAAATAAAATAATCCTACTAAAATTAGACAATATAGATTACTTTGGAAGAGGGCAGTCTATCTGTATTCTTTAAAAAAAAAAATACCAGACAAATGTGAGATCTTATCCATGCAGAAATTGAAAACATATCATATATTCGCAAAGATGTTTTTAAAGGACCACGTATCAGAAACTAGGACAAATCTTAGCTTTCTAAAGTCAAGGGGAGACATTTGGTTTCAGCCTTGTTCTGGAGATTGGCAAGTCAACTGAGCTTTTGGAAGGTCAGCCTGGACTTCTGTGAAGGCAGAATTCATTATCACCATGTTTCAGTAAAGTTGGAAATAGAATATTCTCACAGAGGGCCACACTTGGAAGCATCATTGCTGTAGATATGATGCTTGAACAACCACACTTGTAATGTGCAATGTGAGCAAAAAGCACGAGGAACTGAGGTCATCTACACAGCTAAATAGAAATCTTGGTATTTTTTAATTAAAGCAGATTATTCAGTAATGCTGGCTTAATTTTCAATCAAGACGCCAATTTAGTAACATAATTTCTAGTGGAATAAAAATTCCATCCCACAGTCACAAATGTACATGAAATATATCTGCTTTCTGCATCACAGATTAATTTCCATTCTACCAGGGTGGTAGGCACACTAGATGTTTTGGCATTTGGCTCTTTCTTTTTTAAAGAGTTACAGAGGACTGAAAGTGTGGGAGAGTGCCTTTGGAAATCAGTTCTACAAGTTCCCTACAGACATGTACACATTCTTACCAGTATGAACTTCACTCTTATGCATCCAGATCAAGATAAGATATTTCTTAGATTTTCTCACATTTCTTCTGTGCTATTGCTGAGGCATAGAAATGCTGAGAGAGTATCTTGGATTGCCTCTGACAAGACTTCTCTAGTAAACTACATTGTCAAGTATTATGGGTCTAATTCAGCTTTATCATTTTCTCTGGCCATTATTTTGGAAGGGCATTATAGAGTTCTTTCCATGGAATCCACAATGTCTATATTGCCACAAATCTCTTTTTACATGTACCTTGTTCTACCTACCCTCAAGTCCAACCAAAATTTACCCTGACTCTCAAGAGGGCTCCTCAGTCTTAGCAACTGGACCAGATATGTGGTTGTATGGAGCCTCTTCTGGGTATTACAGTATATTTAGCTGTTCTATGACCTTTCCTCAGTAGGTACATACAACTTCTCCCTCCCTAAATAACAATAATAAAAATGTTCCTGCCAAGGGGCCTGTGAGTTGCAGAATTCACTCCACTTTAGAACTACCATTCCAAAAAAATCCTTTTTTCAAATCTCATGTTTTTGGAGTATTTTTTTTACCTGAACTCTAAATCCTTACAAAGCTCTGTCAGTCATAGTCTTTTTTTTTTTCCAGGCCTTTTATTCACAGTGTAATCCATACCATGAGAAAAAGGTATGATTTATTTGAAAAAATTTTCTGCCACAGGTCACTAAATAATATAAAGCAGATGACAACCAATAGTCTACAGGTCGATCTACCACATGAATAACCCTGTGTTGGGGAACCCCACCGGACAAAGTTGGTGGATGAGTCCCGCTAAACAACATTTATAATATGGCCCTACTAGGCAAAGTTCATGGGGACATTCATCGAGTGGCCCCACTAGGCCAAGTGACTCACTGGTTGTTTTCTGTCTGTAACTTCCTCATGTGCCGCCATCCTACCTACAAAAGAATAGCTATGGGATTTTTTCCATAGTCCTTTGATAGTGTGTTTTATACATTTTTGGGCATTATTGTCAATGACTTGACAGAGGAATGACTTTTTCTTGTTCCACATAATTTTGATGAATAAAATATAGTTTCACAGCCAGACCTTTAGCTAAGATCTCAGAAAATTCAAAATAAGGATAGTTGCCCTGAATATAAAGTTTTAATGAACAAGTTGCTAGGAGTTTAGCAAGGTCAGGCACATAACAACCTCAGGGTCAATTTTTTCCTTGCAGAAAAGGCCTAGTAGATAACATTTATAAACACAACTCACAGTCTTAATAATTGACTTTCTTCACATATTGCTAACTTCATATTTATGTTATAAAATTCAAGGTCCAGCTAACTGTCTATGCAGGGTAAAAGTATATGGCTTAAGTACTGGAGTGATTCCTAGGTCACTGTCTCTTGCCCTGCTACGTGCATTTCTGCCTGCTTCAAGACTATATACATCAAGGAACCTGGCTGACACTGAAGCTTTGCCCTGGCTATGGTCAGCATGGCTTTTTCATGTCTGGAAAAAAAAAAACTGTGATATTTTTTATGTGTTTATAGTATAGTACTATCTCAATTGTTTACTTAAGAAATGTAAAACAACCATCACTACCAGCTCATATAATGACTGAAGTTTTGTGTGAAAAGAAGAGAAGATGCAGTAATAAAGTTACCTTGAGAACGTGTAAAGTTGCCCTTAGTTTTTACCTAGACTTTCCCTTCACTACTTTGAGGCATTCTTTTCCCTACCCTGGAGTGGGAGCTGGTCCCTCAGTCTGCATTACTTTTCATAAACACTGACACTATTTTATGGCCTGTGAAGAACTAAGTAAATGGCTAAGAGAGCTTGTATGAAAATTGCGCAGAATCATCATACTGTCATGCTGCTTTAAGTGGATGCCTAGCTAAGCATTCATACTGCGAATGCTGCTTTAAGTGGATGCCTAGCTAAGAACACATGTTCAGTACTGACAGATAACTAAGCATGCTTCATTCCTTCATATAAGAGTTTAAACTGGGCTGGAGAGATGGCTCAGTGGTTAAGAGCACTGACTATTCTTCCAGAGGTCCTGAGCTCAATTTCCAGCAACCATATGGTGGCTCATGACAACCTATAGTGAGATCTAGTGTCATGTTCTGACATGTAGGCAGAACATTATGTACATAATAAATAAATCTTTTTTTAAAAAAAGTTTAAACTTTAAAATAAATAAAAAATGTCATTTAAATAAAAGCAAACACATAGAAACAGAGTTTAAACTTAACTCATCTACAGAACCTGCCATCTACAATTAGTCTTGCCTGCAAGATGTGTTGGGGATAAAGGTGTCCCAGAACTTGCAGGTGTGGCCAGCCAATATGTGGTCTAACTTGAGACCTGTACCTGGAGAGAAGAGGAAGCTTATGTCTGATACTGCCTGCATAGCCAGGAACCAGAGGCCAAATAGCCCTGAGACCTAAGATAGAATCAACACATCAAGGGAGTTATTCCTAATGATACTCTGCTATGTTTGTAGACAGGAGCCTAGTGTAATTGTCATCGGAGAGGCTTCCTCCAGCAACTGATGGGAGCAGATGCAGAACCACAGAAAAACATTAGGTGGAGCTTGGGGATCCTGCAGAAGAGGGGGAGGTGGTAGGAGCTGGGAGATTGAGGACACCAGGAGAACATAGCACAGAGATTCAACTAACCAGGGCACCTAGGGGTTCACAGAGACTAAATCAGCAATCCAGAGCCTGTATAGGTTTCAGCTATGTCCTATGCATATATGTTGTGGCTGTACAGTTTGAACTTCTTGTAAGACTCCTAACAGTGGGAACAGGGGCTGTCTCTTACTCTTTTGCCTGTTTGGGGACACTTTTCATCCTACTGGGTTGCCTCAGCCTGCCTTGATATGAGGGTATGTTTCTGGTCTTACTGTAACTTGCTATGCCGGTTCAGTTGATATCATTGGAAGGCCTGATCTTTTCTGAAAGGAAATGGAGGTGCAGTGGATCTGGGGAAGTGGGAAGGCATGGGTGGGGGGGAGGACTGGGAAGAGATGAGGGAGAGCAAACTGCAATAATATATGAGAAAAGTATTTTAAAAGGGAGTTTAAACTTAAGCTTTTATAAAATATTTTACAAATGCAAGATGGTTTAAGTAATGTAATCCATAGCTGTATGTCCACCACCTTCTTTAGAAATAAGTTGTTACTGCTAACTATTAAACACCAGAAAGGACCCTTCCCAATCAGTCTAGCTACAGCTGCTGTGCTGGTAATGACGTCACATATTTATTCAGCCCCAAATTTTCTCTGCTGTGCCATAGTGACCTGTGCAACTATTTCAATAATTCAATAGCTTGGCTGTACCAAAAAGCTAAAATTCAAAAGGATTCATAGATACTTAGGAAAATAAATTAGGTTTATCCACAGTGAAAATTCTGCTGATTTTTGAGAAAGCAAATACTAGCAACTCTGAAGATCTGTTCAAAATAGTTGAGTGTTTCTCTGAGGCAACAGGCTTTATTCCATGCTTCAAATCATGCCAGACTCCTAGTCTGTGATTTTGGCTGCCCCAAAAAGGAAAACAGTGGAGCTGCTCTCTGTACTTTTCTCCTCTTTATCACATTGCCATTTATAATGAATGACTTGGATGGAGCAAAGTGATGCGGGCCTGAAAGAGTGCATGTACCAACCTAAACTGTATTGACAGCACAGCTATCTGCTGAAACTTATGGAGGAAGAGAGATTTTTCATGTTAATCCCATTCTTGCTAATGGAGAGAAATGTGGGGTTGCAGAATAATCATAACTAACAGTCAACCTCATGTATATTTTTAAAGGTAACAAACGTTGTCAAAGGTAATTATGTTTTTAAAAATGTTATTGATAAATGATGCAATTGCTACTGAGTAAAATATATACAATTTGCAATATTATCCACCGAGTACAAAGAATAAAAATATCAAACAGTAATGTTCTAATGCCTGCCCTGAAGAAGTGTTTAATAACAACATAGAGTATGAATGATGCTCAAGGAAAAGATAATCTTCCCAGCTTTTAGAATAATTCATTTTGTCAATATGATGCTGAGACACTGTCGCTGTAGAGACTCACTCACCCAAAAGGAACATAGGAAAGTTAGGCTAGAGGAATGGAGACTGAAAAACAAATTACATATAGTTTTCCATAACCCAGAAGATCATGTACTATTTTATAAATTCCATGGAAATGAAATAAAGCTTTCAGCAAATATAAAGAATTAAAGTAAACTCCAAAATTCAGGCCTAATTACTTAGTCAGTGTATGCCCGTTAAATAAACTAATTACTAGTAGTTAATATTATTAACCCTGAAGCATAAAAGACTTTTCCTAAGGAGATAGTGTGGAAAAGAAGCAGCTTGGAACTTTGAGGGGAAATCAGAGAAGCCTGGATGTGGCTTTTCTCAGATGGATGAATCTGGTAAATGGGTAGCACTATTGCATCTATGGAGGATAAACACCAGAAGATAAACATGATAGGTTTCCTGCACACAGATCAGGATGGAAAGAGATAACGTACTTCCGAGTAGGTATTGTCTATTTTTCTTCTTCTATCCTCCATCTACAGCTGGAACTGGAATTTCCAGGTCTTTATTGCACTCATTGGGGGAGGGATGACATCATGGTCTGGAAGAGGCAACAACTGAGATTAACTTTCATGGAAAGATACAAGGAGCATACTTTTAGTGGGAAACATGCCTGAGAAAAGTCTAAAAAGCCAAAGGAAGTGATGAATAGGAGGACTGAGATGAAGCCAAGTGAGCTTAGACTAAAGCTCTTTGTATTGTTTTGTTGAAATATCTTGGAAATTGACAGGAGAGATTTCTGAACAGGCAAGTCTTGATGTGCTTTGAGAAACAAATGAATGGATTAATACTATAGAAGTTTTGTTTGGCATAAGCTGTATAATTACCCTCGATGACACTGTCCACCTAGTTTAAGTATAAACATTTCAGCTGGAATAAAACAACTTAGATAAGACATTCATAAATTGGGCATGATCATTGAGGATGTGACATACACATTCAGCCACGGTGGCAGCATAGGTGCAAGCATCTGAGAATTGTGACAGGGACACAGTTCTGCCTGAGCCACTTTGCCAAGTCATCCACTGGCAGACTTTGTGCTTATAGAACTTGTAGTGCCCAGTGATGGTTATACAAAGGTTCCATTTCTAGGGAGAAGACCATCAGTCCTAGCACTAGGATACAGAGCAGATATTCTACTGGCCATAAAACAATAACTGCTGCTGGTGACTTAACCGTTTGTTCTTGTAAATCAGCATGCAAATAAAGGAGTTACTCTACTAGCTAACATCTTAGACCCTGACTGCCCTGGGAAATAAGGACCATGGGCACTTGTGGGAACTTGTATTGTCTCTGTGTCAATTTTTAAAAATAGTAAGTGAAAAGTTTTCAGTAACTCCATGCAGACAAGAACTAGATCCTCAAATCCTGAAAGATTGGAAATCTAGGATGTTCTACCATCTAAGAAAATTAAATTAGCTCAAATTCTAACCAAAGATAAAAAAACAGACATGAAGAACAGCAATAAATACCATTGATAGAGGTCCACGGGTCAGGTGTATCACTGGTAGGAATAGCTTGTTTCACTAGATGCAGTGGTCAAGCAAACACAGATTGGATCCCCAGTGAAAGTGAGTGAGACAAGAACTAGACTATGATATTCATTTACTGTTTTTATGCAAGATACTCCAACTTCAGAACCCTTAATTTCAATCACAGCTGTAATGAAGAGCTCTATCCAACATCAGGTTCACGTTGCATGGGTACCTGCCCATCTAACAGCAAATATCTTTTTACATTCCATGTCAGAGCCACCACAAGGCACTAGGAGAGGTTTGACTACTGTGGAAAAAGTACACAAAAGTGTAAAAGTTAACACCCTGTGGATTTGATACACTTGGCAAAGAGACTTATGGTCATATTCCCCAGACCCTACATAATTTTAGAGGCATTATGTGATCCTTAGAAACACCAAAGGAATGGAAGCCATGTACTTACGTTCACAACTCTATGAAACATACTAATACTGACTTTCTACTCCTCATTTGTTGACCTACTCACAGGACTGTTTGGATTCCTACAGAGACTCAAGTCATTGAGGCAAGTTCTGATTTCAGAGAGTGAAAATTGTGATGATATATTTGTTTCAAAGAATATCTTCTGTCTTTAGAGACATGTTTTCTCATTTTATTTTAATTTGCTTTGCATTTCTTTAGTTCTTTATTATCTTCTCTCTTTAGAAATGTCCAGTTATTGAAAAACACCAATTTTTGTTTAATTTCAAGATGATGACAGTGCAACCTCCTCTGGTCTCCACTTTCTGTATGCACATGTTATAACAATGTTAAGATGCCACCATGAGTCTGGGGCATACTTAGCACTTGCTTAAGAAGATGAAGTTCATGTATATGCTTCCTCAAATGACCTCATGTCCTCAAAGTCCTGTGGTTAGTAGTGCTTGGCAGTATCTGACTATGAGTTCAACATTGAAGTGTGGTCTACCTCTAGAAAACACCAGACAGTGAATCATGGGTCTTTGATTCCTTTTTACGTTTCTGCTCATGGTGTTGAGAAACTTCTTGTTCTCCTTTCTCAATTTCTCAATATGTGATAGAGCCAGCCAGCACTTTTTCTGTATCCCAGATTAAAGGGATCAGCTTTTAATAACACTAAGAGTCTTTAAGATAATCAGGAATGGACTTAATTCAATGATACTTTCTTGCACTTAAAAATCTAAACTATATCTATTAGTTGTATTTTGATATAGTTGGGGTATGCTTAACTACAGAGAAAAAGATAGAACACTTTTGCATTTTTATTTAATAATAAACAAAATGCATCATGAGTAACCTGCTTTTAAAAGCAATGGTGATTTTTTTTCCAATGAAACTTTATGAATTCACAAAAAATATAGATTCTTATCTAACTATGATTTCTACAAGCTACAGTAGCAACCACCTGGAAAATTATGCCCATTTGGTGCAACAATGGCATGTGCTTGATGAGAGCAGCCAACAGTTTTCTGATCACCTTTATCTTAAAGGAGAGAATCTATATCTGGTACTGTAAACCTGGCCATGGACCTTTGCTATATTGCTAATGGCTATAACATGAAACTCCCATCTAAATACTTACTCCCTTTTCTACAAGCTAGTGAATCGCTCATCACCATCAGAAGCTTTTCATTGAAGTGAATGGTAGTCAACACAGAGACTCACAACTAGTCAATGTTCAGAGAATACGCAACTCTGGAGGGTCATGAACATCTCTGTCACCCCTTCTCCTCAAGACTAGAGAACAATGTAAGAGGGTTGAAAGGTTTTCATAGACAGAAGTCAGGAGAGACTGTTGCAAAACAGTGACTTAAAGACATGACAAAGCCATTGCATTCATAAAGATAACAGCAGCTGTGGTTGCCTGCAAAAGACCTGCAGACAATCAAACCAGCCAGCAGTCCTGCATGAGTGAATAGTCCCCCCTCTCCCCACTAGCTGTACTTTGAGGTAAGGAGCTTGGAGCAGTTTATAGTTGCTGGGGGATGGAAAGCACATTTTCTTCAGATGTGGCCTCTTTTGGGTTGCTCATGCTGTAGTCGATAGTACTACAATTCACATGGACACAGGCAATATGAACTAGACTCCAGAGTTATTTTGCAAAAAGGATATGAAGTTGGGTGGGGCCAGGAAATGTAGCTAGGAGTCTGGGAGAAGTTGGCAGGGAACAGTCAGGGTGAGTATGATCAAAATATATTGTTCATATGCATGAAACTGATAAAATTATACTAAGATATTAACAAAAGAAGTAGTTTTAATAAGGTTTTAATCCTATTTTCCAATTAAAAAGAATACTTACTATTTCAAATTATGCTTTAAATACTTTGGCAAAGCTTTAGCATATTCATTTGTATTTTAGAATCAAGAAGCATAACCAGATCAGTGATGTATTTTGTGTACATCATTGGGATGTAGCAGAAATGGGACATGAAATAATGAATAATTTTCACTAGAAAAGTGAGATAAAAGCTGTAGGTCATAGGTGCTGGTCTTCCAGAGAATAGTGACAAAGCCCCAGGTGAAAAGAGGAAGTAAAAATGAAGAGATTAAAGATGGAAGGGGAAAAAAGAGAAAGGAATCCTCATTTGTCAGTTTTAGCCAGGTTAGCATAACAATGACAAAATTCCTTTCTTTCAGTTCACCTTAACCATTTTAGGCAAGTCTGTTTCTCAATTCCAAGAACAAGTTTCATTAAAAACAAGAAGAAAAAAAAAACCTATAATTTGTAGCACACACACACACACACACACACACACACACACAAGGGGAGTTTGAGTTCATCCACTCTTCATTGTTAGTTGCTCTTTCCAACATAATATCTTTATTAATTATTTGGCAGTGTTACACAATGCTCCCTGATTACACTTGCTTCCACTTCCACCCTCCCACACTTGAGCCCTCCTCAAGAAAAGAAAAAAATACACCAAGTGCAACTTGTGTTGCTCTTATACTCATTGTAGTATGTATGATCAAACTCCCAGTGGCCATCCCTTGAAGACAACTGTGTCCTTCTGCACATACATCCCCCACCCCCTCATACCCCAGCCACAGATACCATCAACTACATGAAGAGCTTAACTTCAGCATCCATATCACAATTGTTTTGTTTATTTGTTTGTACTGTAATTATGTATTATAATCACATATCCTGAGAAGTGGACCCTGAACCCTACCTCGTGTTACTCATGGGGTTCTTCTTTTTTTTTTAATTTAAAATTTTTCCTACACCTACAACTGCTCCCCTTCCTGCTCCTTCTCCCAGTCCTCCCCCAGCCTCTTCCTTCTGCCTCTTTCAATCCCCAGAAACATCAAGGAACCCCAAATGAGTCAATTCAGTCTGGCAGATCCAGCTCAGGTAGGGCAGAGTCCTTCCCCCAAATATCAAGGCTGAGGAAAGTGTTCCCATGCAAGGCATGGGCTCCAAGATCCTTTTCAGGAAGGTTCTTCGTCAGCTGTCATTTCAGAGTCTGCAAGCTCCTAACAGCACAGGACAGCCTATTCCGTGGGTCTCCCCATCATGGTCCAGGTTCCTCGGTTCCTGCACTCTCTCCCTCCTCTCTTCAACTGGACTAGCAGCTCAGCCTGGTGTTTAGCTATGGATCTCTGCATCTGCCTCTATCAGCTACTGCATGAAGGTTCTATAATGGCAATTAGGCTGGTCATTTATATGATAATAGGGAAGGGCTAGTTTAGGCACCCTCTCCACTATTGCTTGGGGACCTAGCTGGGCTTGTCCTTTGCTTTCTTGGGTGTTCCCTAGGATCAGGTTTCTCTCTAATTCCACAATGGTTCCCTCTATCAGGATATCCACTTCTTTGTTCCCCCCTCTCTGTTGCTCCTCCCCAACCATTCCATTCTCTCAGGCGGTCTTCTCACCTCCCTTTGCCCCCCTCCCCCCATATAATCACAATTTTCTCAGGAGATCTTTATTTCCCCTTCCCAGGGGGATCTATGGATGTCTCTCTTAACTTTCTCCTATTATCTAGTTGCTGGGGGTTGGGGGTGGATGGTAGATTGTAGCCTGGTTATCTTTTGCTTTATGTCTAAAATCCACTTATGAGTGCGTATATACCATATCTATCTTTTTGGGTCTGTATTACCTCACTCGGGATGCCATCCTACAATTTTTAAGGATTCTTTTCAGTGGCTTCCTGTCTAGACTTTTTTTTTTTTTTTTTTTTTTTTTTTTTTGATGGCAAGAGGGAGAGCTTGTCATACAGAAGGCTTCAGTGTCTCTCATTCTCAATGGTGGTTCTGCAGTCATCAATACCACTGTAAAAGAAGCTTCCCTGCTCATAACAGCCAGGGGCAGCATGGATCATGGACTGTTGCGTCGTTTCTGATATCAACAGGGACCACTAACCTTCACATGACCTCTGGTGGTAACTTGGACTTTGGATATCAACGTGGTCTCTAGAAACAGCATGGATCACAGGCATCAGCATGGCTTGCAAAGGCAGCCATGTACACCATGTACAGGCCAGGTACACCAGCATGATCTCCTGGGGCAGAGCCTGCAGGACCTCCAGGCTGCTGCACACCATGCTACTGCCACTGTTCTTGTCTCTCCATCATACATTCACACATTTATTCACTGAAGGGGCATTGCAAACTGTAGTGTTTTTTTTTCCAGAGTTTCTAGTTTCTGCAGCCCCATAAATACTGGACTGTCACTGAGATTCGACTCAGATAGTCTGTTGTTACCTACAGTCGGGGTGACTTTGTGATTGGGAAGAGTTCCGAGCCACTGTACACCTCTCTGCCCTCAGTGCCTGCTGCCTCACCGGCTCATCATCTATGATCATCAGGCTTCTAGCCCCATGGTAGCACAGCAGTCATCCTCCTCTGATCTTGGTCTCCCTTTTGGAGCCTCTGTGGACCTCTCAGGCTCCTAGAAGTTGCTCAGTGGTCTCTCGGGTGTTGGCAGCCTTCAACATCTTGAATCAAATCTTTGGGAACCTCTTCATACCTAATTATCTGTAGCTTGAATAAAATTAAGATTTGTGACCCTACATCTTTTATAATTGCACAATGAATCAAGAAGTTTAGATAAAGAAAAATATTTAGTATTAATTTTGTTTGCATGTGAATCTGGAATGTGTATGTTTGATGTGTGTGAATATATGATGCATGTGGTATGTGTGTATCCATTGGTATGAGTGTAGGTGCATCCTTGCCACAGTATGTGTGGACAGAGGACAACCTCTGGTGCCAGTCCTCACTTTCAGCCTTGCAGCTGGGTATAGCAGAATGCCTGGCCTCTAAGCTTCTGGTCTTCCTCTTGCCTCTGCCCCTCATTTCCCCATAGGAACCATGTGTCCAGCTTAATGAGAATTTTAGAGATGCAAACTCACACCTGTGAGCTTGCACAGCAAATGCTTCAGCCACAGAGCCATTTCCCATCTCTCAGGAAGCCATTCATCATAAGCCACCCTTTGGAATAAGATTAGAAGGCTTCATAAGGCATTCCTTAAACTGCTAAATATCTATAATTAAAGCTAATTTATTTGTCTCACAGAGAAGAATATCCCGCTTCTCCATGAGGATAATTGCAGAATGGTTCTGTTCTTTCCAACATCCTACATAATGTCTGAGCACTTTCTGCATCAGAAATGTCCCAGGCTCAGCTCATACCTTCCTTTCAGGTGCCTGCTTGCCTTCATCAGAGAACTGTATGTGTACATCACAGTATGCACATGATGGTCTTAAAGAAAGACATGGGAAAGAGGGAGGCATAAAGTTCTGAGTTTTTCTTCCTCTCACATCTGCTGAATGCAACAGCTTTCAGATATAAAGACAGAAACTCAGGAGCCCATAGCCCTATGGAAACTCTATTACAACTCCATTTGTCATTACACATGATTTATTAGTGGATTAGACAATAAATGCATTTATGAAAGACCCCTTAATATTTTATGGTCCTCTTACTTCTTATTTATATCTTCATATTTGAAGGCTTAAATTTGAAGTTGGTGTCCAGTACCTTCTAGGTGCTCTATAAATGTCTGACTAATCCTACCAATAATTCTGGTGGCAAGTTCTAGATGATATGTATGATTTGTCAGTGCCTGGCAAAGGACAGGCAACTGGTGTAAGAGACACTAAAATGAAAACCAAATGTGTGCAATCTACTGGCTGAGAAAATAACTTAGTTTTTAATTCTTCTACATTCTCTTTGACAATCTATAAATTGACTGTTTAAGAAAAGATATGGAGATGCATTTATTGTGAATCCTACTTAGTCTTTGGTTTTGACTAGTTTTAAGAAACTTGTTTTTGCAGCAAAGTTCTAAATCAGGTTTCCCCAATTGAGTTAGCTAAGGCCTGTGATTGTTACAAAAACATGATTAACTATTAAAGCCATATGATCAACTGCAGGGTTTAGCAAAAAACATAATATGTAGAAATTACAGTAAAAAATATTTAGATGAATTTGTGACTGTCAAAACACTTACACAGTTTTATTAAAACTAAAATGTAGTATAGTCAAGTTAATGTACAGATTTGGACAAGTGTGTATAGTTCTTATGCAAAGAATGAGTCAAGTTTACCATTATAGTTAACTAGTTTAAAAGTGGAGGAGAGAGTGGGGCAGGGACTTCTATGTTCAGCAATAAGAGACAAATCTCATTCTGATTTTTGTGTTTTGCATCTATTTTAAGATAGATTGTTACTATTTTTAAGTGTATGTGTGTCACACACACACACACACAGAGAATATGAATATTTTTGTGTACATACTCAAAAATGAAGTTGTCCATGGAGCCCTGAATAATTAAATCCCCTGGAGCTGGAGGTACAGGATGTTATAAACTACCCAAAGTCAGTACTAGGGCCCAAAATGAGGTCTTCTGGAAAAGCAGTATATACTCAACAACCAAGCCATTTCTCTAGCTCCATTATATTTATTTTTAGTTAGACTTTTAATTATATCCTAGATTTTATGTATTTGGTGAGAGACAACTTTGGTGTCATCTGTATCTTTCAAGGAAGGCAGACACTGAGAACTGCAAACCTAGCAAGTACTGCAATCTCTTGGTACCTGGTCTGCTAAGTAGGGATAATTATTGCTATATTATGTATAGGTGGGCTAGAGATGTAGCTCAGTGATAGAGTGCTCATATGTGACATGCAAGTCCTACAATCTGACTCACAACATTACCAAAAGGGGTAGTAAATAAATATGAGAAAGTGAAAAGAAATGGAAGTGGGTGTCAGAACACTGAGTCTATAAATCTATCAAGGACTGTTTATGACTGCAGATAAGTAGGTGCATAATTAACCACAGAAATTTGTACTTTTTATTTTTGTGTTCTTGTAATTTATCTTCTGCAAATAGAACTAACCTTGGTACACTGCAGGTATACAATTACATTCTCAATGAAAGTCTTGGTGTCTTAACAACAGACTCATTTTGGAAAATACATACTCTGCAGTTTTCTGTAAAATGTCAGGTGAGGGTCAAACCTATGCTGGTCTCTAGTGTGACAAATGCTGGCTCAGTCTTCATGGACAGCTGGAAGAGCTACTGCAATGAAGAGGTAATAGAACATTGACAAGGAGCAAGGAACCTTAAGCTGGAAATGAGCAGCAGACAAGTCCGCTGGTTCTGAGTTGTAGATGCCTATACTGCAATTAGACTACTTACCTTTGGCATCCTGTTTACCAAAGCTGGGCAACTGCTGCAGACTCCCAAGTTCAACAGTTTATAGCTTGTCTGCGTTTGCTCCCTGCACAGTCAAATGAAGTTTTTCATTCCTCGCCCCTTCCCAATTTTATTTCACTTCACTTCACTTTGTGTGTGTGTGTGTGTGTGTGTGTGTGTGTGTGTGTGTGTGTGTGTGTGTGTGTGTGTGTGATTGAACCCAGGCTACTTTGCACAGTGAGCCAAGCCCTATCACCAAGAAAGAACTCCAAACATGTGTTTACTTTTAAATTTTACAAATACCCTCAAGAATAACAATGCTCAAAACAGAATTTTTACAAAATGTAGTATAAAGATGATACTACTAGATAGGTACAATATTCATGCTATCTTATTTAATTCAGAGAGAGAGAGAGAGAGAGAGAGAGAGAGAGAGAGAGAGAGAGAATGATTATTTTGAAGTGACTTATTCAATCTATAGTACCACACCTTCTATATTAATCTTTCTGCCATTATCAAATGTTGTCTATCAGTTGCAGCCAAGTCTGAGGCATTTCACCTAGCATTATATTAATGGTCAATAAGAAACTTTTTGTTGTCTGAAAAAAAGCATTTTTGAGGTTCCCTCTTAAGAATCCAAATGAAAGAGACAAATAACAAATAAGTAATGATCTTTTATGGACTTTAATCTGGAGCTTTCTGGACATGACTTTATAACTTTCTTACCTTATTACAGGTAGAAGGGGGTCAGGAGGACACGGTTTTCAGGCTGTTTGTATGTAAGTTTTCTAGTGAAATGGAAAACTAATTAATCATTACTACAAACAAGGGAAGAAAGTAAAGACTAAAGTCCACAGCCAACTAGCATGCTACTAAGTCCTGCAAAAACTGAAGCATTGATGTCCATTGGATTATTTATACTTCTACTGAGAAATGCCTTGAAGAGATATGTTTAAATGTATATAACTGATTTCTTCTCTTCTTAAACTTGTAGGGATTGTTTTTTTCTATATTCTAGCCAACTGTACAGTTAAGTGAGATGCCTACACACTCAATTATTACCATGGAGTTTTGCTGCAATCCTTTCTTTCAGAGTCATAAATAGTATGGATTTGGGGCCACCTTGTGACAGATGAGAAAATTTCTTGCACTGGATCCTGGGGTCTGAACTTTGATTTTCTTTATAGACCATGTTACTTTTGTGAAAGGGTGTCCAAAGGTAAAACAAACTTCTACTAATACAGGATGGATACATTTATTATAAAGTCACAACCCTCAGCTCTGGAAGGGAAAGGAGGTAGTTATGGGGCTGAGGACATAATGGTCTAGCATATGTGAAACCCTGGATCCAGCCTCAACTACTGCATGTGTGTGGCTGAGGCGGTGATGGCCCAAAGCTTTCATCAAGATAAACGTTACTTGGGGTAATGCAATTGCTAGTCCAGTCCTCTTCATCTCTGCCACCCAATTCTTCCGGGGTATACACCATCTGGGAGAAATAGATAACAGTAAGACAATGTCTTAAGGCCAAAAATCTACCCCACATGGGCTACATGACCACTTTAGCTGGAGTGTGTAATCAAAAGAAGAGAGATAGCTAAGTTTTTTGATAGGTCCATTTGTCAGTAGAAATTACCACACAGTCAAAATTTTAAACTCTGCTGAAACATGACTGTAATCCGTTGAAACTGTCTTAAAGAGCATTAGGAGGTAGGGGTGGGGACAGCCAACTTTCCAAGGCCTGTGGGCCCAAGGTTATTAAAATTTTAACACAATTGACATCCTTGTCAGTCCCGACCGAGGACTGGTTAGTGTTATCCTGCAAATGAACATAATTCAGTCCAGGTGCCATGACAGTGGTATAAGTGTAAGGTATCTAGAGCTAAACACTGATTAGAATCAGTATCTAACTTTCTTTAGAGTATCTGCATGGCTTTAGTAGTTAGTGATTAGGCAAATTTAGTAACTTATTAACATTCTTTGAGTTTTAAATAGCTAGGTAATGAGAATGTAACCTGTTGCACTGTGTTCTTATAAAGAGATAATAAAAAGTCAACTACAGCAGTGTATGGTCTTGTGGGATTTAACAGATCTTGGTTGGGTGATTTTTTTTTTTTAAATTTCATGGGTACAGCTTCCCTCATATGTATAAAGGACACTTCTCACAACAGACTTCCTGGTCCTTGGGCTCTTACATTCTTTCTGTCCCCTCTCCTGTGATGTTACCTGAGTCTTGGATATAGAGGCTGCATTATAGATGTATCACCTAGTGTTAGGCATCCCATCGTCATGTGTTTTCTATGTTTTGACACATTGTGGATTTTTCTGGTGGTCTCTTGTCTCCTGTAAAAAGAATCTTCTTTGATAAGGGTTAGAACTACACTTACTTGTGGATTTAAGAAGAGAGTTTTGGAATTCAATTAGGAATTATACTGGTTTGGAAGAGTGGCAATATTGGGTTCTCATCTAAGGTCTATAACTTCATCAGCCACAGTTATCTGGTTAAGTTGATGGTACCACACACTAATTCCCTCCTACTGAGTGGACTGTTAGCTTAATTAGACAATAGGTGAGGACTCCAAAAATATATATGCCATTATTTCACACTTGGATATATGCTGGTCATTATTGTGGTTCTTGGGCTTTAAAGCTATAAAAATGCTTCATACAACAAAGATAAAGAAATTGTAGGAATAAACTACTTTTCTTATTTCAAATAGTACTTCACCATAGAAATCATGGTCTCCTAAGGTACCTGTCAACTGATCTTAAGAGAATTTTCTCACAGTGATAGAGCCCTGGACCCTTACATTGCCAAAGATCTTTGGACCCAGATATGAGGAGAAGGAATCCAAGAATACCTGCATCTGACTGTGTGGGCTCACCAGCATACAAGCAGAGTATTCCACATTTCAGAAGAGCCTGTTCTTCTACTGGCATTACCTCTGTGGAAAGTCAAACAGCCCAGCTCCCTGGGATGTGCTTCAGAAGCTGCTGTTGTCATAGAGGTGGAATTCAGAAACAGACAGAGTGGGGCACCGAAGCCAAGAAGAAACAGAAGTTCCTAGCCCAGCACTTTTCTCTTGCTGTCTGTCCACCACAGGATAGGTTGCACGAAGACAGATCCACATCCATACAAACAAAGTCATTAAGCAATTTCAAAGTATTTATTTGATCTTAAAAAAATTTACAGTGGAATTCACTCTAAGATATTCTCACCTCCTAATCAGCTTGAGTATAACAATGTGTCATTTCTAGCTGGCACTAGAGAATATTGAACAGAATGGAAGGCCTGAAAACAGTTAATTTGAGGCTAATTTTATCAAACAACACCATCCTGATAAATAGTCTTTAAACTAAAGCTGATTTTTGTAGTCCTGGGAAATGTTTTCATTCTTGGTTGCAAATAGAAGAGCTACATTTAAGGCAAACCTTGACACTAATCACATTTTTTATGGACAAGTTTGAATTACTCTCTCTATAGAAACCACTTAGTTGGGCATGATGGCCCATCCCTGTAATCCTAGCTACTCTAGAGCCTGAAGTAAAAAGACTGAGAGATGTACCAGCTTGAGCATCACAGCACAAGCTTATCTGGAAAAAAAAAAAACACCACTTACACTTATAGTATCACAAATGAGACTCAGAGTAAAATAACTGAGGAAGGCTGAAATATCAGAGAGAGGAAGCACCACAGTTAATTTTTACCTAGTTGTCTGGTAACTTTCTCAGCCTTGCTCCTGGTTGTTTTTTTGTCAATCGATTCTGTAAGTTGGTTGTTTTAGTTTTTTTTTTCTCTCTGGGTTTCTACAAGCCCTTATGTACCCTATCTTATTGTACACTATCTTATCTAGGGTATGATTAAAGGTGTGTAGCCTTGAACTCACAGAAACAGAAGAAGCTTTGTTTTTGAGTTGTGGGATGAAGGGTGGAGGTCACCACTCCCAGCTTTCCCAGTGTTGGAATTAGAGGTGTGTGTGACTGACTGACTTAGCTGTTTATCTTTGTATTCAAGGTTTAATAATTTTTTGAGCTGTCTGCCTAGGATGTGACTGGGTGCTCTCTCCCCAATATTCAGGTGTTATTAAATGTGTAATATATATCTACATACAGATTTGAGTAACATTTGAGACAAAATTAATATTTAATCTTCACCTGTGCCAATGCATTGGAGGGTATTTCCCACTTTCTTTTCTATCAAGTTCAGTGTAGCTGAGTTTATGTTGAACACTTACTAAATATAACACCAGTAGCACAGACACTAAGAACAACAATCAATAAGTGGGACCTCCTGAAACTCAGAAGCTTCTGTAAGGCCAAGGACATAGTCAATAAGACAAAATGACAGCCTACAGAATGGGAAAAGATTTCACCAATGTACAGAGGATTGATCTCAAAAATATAGAGAGACCTCAAGAAACTAGAGCCCAAAACCCTAAATAACCCAATTAAGCAATGGAGTTCAGAACTAAAAAGGAAATTCTCAGCTGAAGAATTACAAATGGCTGAAAGGCATTAGAAAATATTGCTCAGCATCTTTAGCCATCAGAGAAACGCAAATCAAAACTTTGAGATACCACCTTACACCTGTCAGAATGGTTAAGGTTAAAAACACAGATGACAGTTTATGCTGGAGAGGTTGTGGAGTAAGGAGAACACTGCTCCATTGTTGATGGGAGTGTAAACTTGTTCAGTCACTCTGGAATGTAGTAGGGCGGTTTCTCAGAAAACTGGGAATCATTATCCCCAAAGATCCAGCCATTAGGCATATACCCTAAAGATGCACATTCACACACAAAAGCATTAACTAAACTATGTTCATAGCAACATTATTTGTAATAGCAAGAACCTGGAAACAACCTAGATGCCCCTCAACTGAAGAATGGATTAACAAATTGTGGTACATCTACACAATGGAGTACTACTCAGCAGTAAGAAAAAATGATATTCTAAAATTCATAGACAAATAGATGGATTTGGAGAATATCCTCCTGAGCGAGGTATCACAAACCCAGAAAGACAAGCAGGGGATGTACTCACTCATTAGTGGACTTTAAACAAAGAGCAAAGAAACCCAAGTTGCAAACCAAAACCACTGAACAGCTTACAATCTGAAGTAACTTAAGAGAGACTTCCAGGGAGTCTCCTAGAAAGAGAAAATAGAGATCTCCTTAACTAATTGGGAGCATAAGTGGTTGCAACCAAGGAAAGGTGGGAACAAATCACGAGAGAAGATGATTAAGAAAGAGAAACAAGGAGGGAGAGGGAAAAAAGTGATGGGGATCTTAATAGGGGAAGCAAATATGGGGCTGGAAAAAGACCGTGCTAGGGAGACCTCTAAAAACTCAGGTTATCCCTGCCTAGGACTCCAACCAACAGCAAAGGTGCATTGCCTAAACAGGACTTCCCCTATAATCAAATGAATAGCCACCCTAAGTGCCATCACAAAACTTACATCCAATAGTGAATAGAGGTAGAGGCAGTGATACATGGCTGAGCACTGGGCTGAGCTCCTTGTCCAGCTGATAGCAAGGGAGGAGACTCTGTATGAGCAAGGGGCTAGTGAGTATGAGAAAAATCCCCACAGTGATGACTGGCTGGAGCTCTGGGGAGCTCACTGAATCAAGAACAGTCACCTGGGAACCATCTGGAAAAGAAACTAAGCCCTCCAAGGATAGGCAACTGTCCACTGACATGGTCAATATGTGGAGCCTCAAGGGGAGGGTTCAGACTGTGTTTCTGTGCATGGACTGGCACCTTGGAGCCCATTCCCTCTAGAGGAACACCTAACCCAGTCTTGATATTAGGATGAGGAAATCAGACTTGCCTGGAGTGGATGCTGAGCTAATCTACCTTGGGACCTCCTGTCCTTTCCGTGGAGGGGATGGCGGATGGGGAGAAGAAAGGCTGAAGACTGATTGGGAGGGGCAGGAGGGGGAAGGAATTTTCACAAGGGGAAACATGGATTAAAGAAATGAGACTTTATTCTATAAACATAAAAAATAAAATAATAAAAAATTAATTGTCACATAGTACTTTTTTTTATTTGATATTACGATACCCTTTGTGATAACAGTACTATTTCAGGAAGTAAACTCTACATTTACTAACAGAGAAACTACGCTTAGATAAGAAGATAAATTTGAGAGGCATTTTGTTTCTTTGTAATATAAACCATTGAACACAGGGCCATATGCATGCTGGACAAGCACATTACCACTGCACTCTACCTCAAGTTTAAAAATTATATTCATAAAGCATCAGCAGAAACACTACAGAGATGTCTTTCATTTTTTTACAGTGCATGATGCTGATAAAAAAAAAAGTAAGTTAAAAAAGACCTTCACAGAAGGTATCCACTGTGGTAAACAAAGATTTCAGAATGGCTAATGACTCAAGAATCTTCAAAATGCACAGGGCATGATTGCAGTCTAGGTATTGATTAACAGAACACTGTATAAAACAGGTTATCTGGTTCAATGTTAATAAGTAAAAATGGTCCCCAATGGCTCTTTAACCACAAGTTCATATATGTTGTTACATATAGGCTTATAAATTCAACTAAAATATAAAACATATGGTTTACAGAACATGTATTTATGATCTTAAGTGACTAGATGTCTTCCTCAATTCAATTATTACATTTTATTTAGATAGAATGTACATAATTTAAAAGGACAACATAAATTGAACTTGACCTATGAATTTAGTCCAATAGGTATGATAGAATTAGTGTTAGAGGTCCCTAAAAACATTTTATACCAATTTTTAAAAAAACAAAAGGATAAAATGAGAATTTAGTCAGATAAAGTATTATTTTTCCCTTAACACAAAGCTAAATTTTTAGGGTCTATAAAATATTTTTCTAAAACAAAGGAATGTTGAAATATTTAATGTCATAGAAAGCATAACTATTGATTATAGTGCGTGGTCCCCACAAAAGCCTAAGTGTCTACAGCCCACAGTAGAAATTTGGCATTTCTGCCAGCATTAGTTGAACAGAAATAGAGAGCATAGTCTGGTAACTAGGCCCCAAAGCAGATTAGATGCCCTTTCTGTCTGTAAATCACAGACAAAAGAAAGGTCTATTGATCAGAGAGATATGTCTGCCATCACGCAATGCTAGACAGAAGGAAACTGAGAAGAGAAACATGTTGGGGAAACTGAGTTTAACACACTAGAATACTTGGTTGTGGAGAGAGATCTGCACTAGAGTGCTACCAAGGCCTTTTATGTTATTGCCACACTGCCTGGAGTGTGTTACTGGAAATTTTGCAGAATTCTACACACGCCCTCCACCTTGTACCAGCACCTGAGTGAACTCAGACAAAAATACTCCCTGGTCTCTTAACCAGTCTCCACTGTGCTTAAATTTTAACTTGATGTTTTGCAATGCACACAAACTTCAATTTGATTGTTTTTGTTCATGTTCCTAAGTTTAATGATATTTATATTTTGAAATAATTCTAAATGCATAGAAATGTTTAAAATGGTACCAGAAATTCCAGATTATGTTCCACCTAGGTTTATTAAGATCAAGAAAATTCTAAAATTAAAAATATTAAAAATTAAAAACACTAATGGTGGCATGAAAGTATTATTGGTGGCATGAAAGACCATATATTTTATTAAAACTATGATAGTTATCCTTAAAATATCCTTTATATAGGTAGGTTGTTGGACAGACAGAGATAGATAGAAAAAGAGAGATGAGACGGGGGAGGGAGAGAGAGAGAGGGGGAGAGAGAGAGAGAGAGAGAGAGAGAGAGAGAGAGAGAAAGAATTGCTGTCTGGGAATTCAGTTCAGAGTATTACACATTAGATTTAACTAATGTGTCTTGTTAATCTCCCTTATTCTGAAAAAGTTACTAAATCTAAATTATCTGGTGTTTCTCTGCATTACACTTTGTTTTAGCAGTGACAATTCACAGTGATGTGATGTTCTTGTCATTGAATAGTATCTTAATATCTATTTCCAGGACACACACATATCTTTATATTTGGAGATTATAATTTAACTACATCATACACTCCTTCCCATTCTCCCTCCAGCGTTCTCCATATCCTTTCTTGTTTTCTCCATTTAAACAACAAAAATATTTAAAAAACTTTCCTCTCAACAAATATAAAATAGAAGTAACACTTCATAAAGTGGAGGGAAAGAATTGGTGAATTTGTTACTTTGCTGGGCATATCATACAAAATACCATGGGCTTGTTGGCTTAACCATCAGAACTTACTTTCTCACAGTTCCAGAGACTGTGGATTATATATGGGGAGGAAGGGATTAGTTTCTTCTAAAAGGTTTCCTCTTGGTCTGCAGGTAACCAGCTGTCTTCTGCTCATGTCTAGAGGGAGTCTTTTCTCTCTGGGCATCCATTCCTCAACTCCTTTCTTCTTATCCAAGCACACTTCTAGCTAATTATGATTGATGCAAACTCTCTTTTTATTAAAAGATGACTCTAAATATTTGACTTGGTGTATCACTGGAGCTGTCCATATACTATCTATTTCCTTTGGCTGATATTCAGTATTCTAGTTTGCTTCTCGGTTGCTCTGAGAAAATGTTGACCAAAACAACTTGGAGAGGTAATTTGGCTCATAGTTATAGCCTGTGGCAGTTTGAATAGGAATGGCTCATAGACTCATGTGTTTGAATGCATAAACAACAGCACTATTAGGGGTGTGGCCTTGTTGGAGAAAGGATGTCACTATGCAGGTGGACTTTGAGGTCTCATATACTCATACTATGCCTGATGTGGCGCACAGTCTCTATCAGCTGTCTGTAGCTCAAGATACAGAACTCTCAGCTCCTTCTCCAGCACCATGTCTGCCTGTGTATTACCATAGTTTTAGTACCATGACAATAATAGACTAAATCTCTGAAACTGTAAGCCAGTCAAGCTGTTATGGCCATGGAGTCTCTTCACAGAAATTGAAATTCTAATAAAGACCATCTTCCCTTCTTCAACTTTAGTCTTATAAATTCTTGTTTCTGAGTCTTTGTTAACACTGTTCTCTTTATATGGTATATGCCAGTGGTTCTCGACCTTCCCAATGTTGCAGCCCTTTAAAAAGGCTCCTCATACTGTGACCTCCAATAATAATATATTCATTGCTACTTCATAACTGTAATTTTGCTGCTGTTATGAATCGTAACGTAAATATGTGTTTTCTGACAGGTTGAGAACCCTGAAGTAGACCCTTCATTTTTGAGCATGACACAACTCATGCAACATTTAGTACCCATTCTCTACCTGGATAATTTCTGAAAAATTCTTTTTGTCCATTCCCCCTGTCTTCCTCCATAGAGATAAAGATAACAAAATCTGTTTTTCAGGCTGAAGATGCTTTCCTCAGACAATCCTCCTCCTCTCACATGGCTATCTGGAGTTCTGATCTTTAACAATAGGAACTGAGTATGAATTCCACCCCTATACAATTGTAGGGAACATTTAAGAAAACAGTCTTTCATAGTCATTCTGGCTCAGCAGTCAAGAGTTCCTTCTCTTGGCTCCGTTTTAACCTCAGCATGCCTGACCCATGACTCACAAATTCCTGAACAAAGCAATGAACTGACACAGCTTGGGTAGGTCTGTCCACACATGGGATTTCCCAAGGATTTCAGAATCTCCCTCTAAATTCCCTTTCCCCAAGCATTTCCAACATGGATGCATCCACAGAAGAATAATAGAGATAACAGAGCACTGTTGTTCTCAAGATAAACCAGAATATTTCACAAAGGAATTTGCCTCAAGGATCTGGGGGAAAAAAAGCAAAAATGATTCAGTTCACAAACTTGATGAA
Organism: Sigmodon hispidus; assembly: GCA_004025045.1. NCBI lineage: Eukaryota > Metazoa > Chordata > Mammalia > Rodentia > Cricetidae > Sigmodon > Sigmodon hispidus. The sequence goes on along the minus strand of PVIH01005699.1, from coordinate 50,398 downwards.
TTCAGATTCATGCAAATTTTCACAGAGCAGACATTAGACTGGTTTGGGCCTGGATTAAAAAGACAGATGAAAATCTCTATGACTGGATCAAAATTCCAGATTAGTGCCAAGAAAATAAAATTATCTCTTGAAGCATCAGCCACTGTGGTTTATGAAATATAAGCCACTGTGGTGACATAGTTCTGATTCATCACTCAGACACCCATCACTGCTACTAGTTACTCGGGTCAATTCCTAATCTAAACATGAAAAGGAATGTTTTTATATAAGTTAAGCAACAATAGTCAACCAATTTGATAAGAACTTCAAGATATAGTAGATGCATATACCACAAACCCTCACTGAACCCCTCAATAGTGAATGCCTTTGCCAAAGCCATGGGAGGGGACCTAGGAATGGTGTCATACATTTTTATAAGATATGCGGAAGTCCTACATTTTAATCAAGCTGGTTAGAACTGCTTTGTTTCCCTCTCAACCCCACTTCCTTTCATGGCTCTGTTAGTGTCATATGATGCTGGGGTAGTTGTAAGCACTTCTGCACTATGACTAAGGAAAATAGGAGTGTAGTCAACTTTATCATATGTTTGGGGATAGTTAATGGTTTGCAGTCACATTCTGGATGTTACTATTGTATTAGCCACCCTAATGGGAATACCTTCATTTCATACCACTCTGTTCACTACACATATGCTCTCAGCTTTGTGATGCATATGTTTCTGAGGCATTAATGCCACCATGTTGTAGTATGTTTTTTTTGGCCTGTTTGGGTCCGGAGATTTGTGACCTGGCACACGTGTGGTGCCGGCGGTGTGGAGCCTGGTCTGTGTGTCTGTAGCTTTTGCCCCCTAAAAGAAATGAATCACACGCTTATATATTTTATATTGTTTGGCCCATATCTTAAGTACATTACTAGCTTGCTCTATCTTTTTAAATCAACTCATTTTTATGAATCTACCCACCACGTGGCTTGCAGCCCGTGGCTCACCTGGATTCTTACATGCTTCTTCTTCGGGGGACAGATGGTGACTAGTAAACTCCACCCCTCCTTCCTACCTAGCTGCCTCTGATTCTCCACCCACTTCTACGGTGCTCTGCATGGGTCCAAACAGTTTTTATTTATATCGTACAGAGAACATTCCACCACATTTCCTCTTTTCTGTCTAATTAAAAAGGAAGGTTTTAATTTTTATATAGCAAAATTATATATAACAGAACCGCTCTCAAGCAAGAATTACAGTCACAATATCCAGTCTATTTGTATTTTAAAATTAAAGAGAATATTTTATTATCTATTTTATCATTGTGAGTCTAAAGTTTTATATCTAATATATCTTTTAAACTAAAAAGAACTATATCTATAATTATTAAACCTTTAACTACATGAAAGACCACAGAAGGATATAATATTATGTAAATAAACAGGAAGTGCAAGCAACTTTTAAAGTCTAGAAAATGACAGAGATGACATTTATCTGCCTGGACAGTCATCTAAAGTTTTTTTGTAACGTTGGGGCATTTATCTTTAGCCATTAGGCCCAAAGTCTCTGGCAAACTTTTTAGTGATGTAGGAAATTTGACACAGTCTATCAGTTGTTTTTCCTTGTGTCTTGAAGAATGTCTGGCAATGTTTTTTGCAAAGCAGGATCTTGAAGGACCATCTCGGCTTGTTTTGTCTACATTTAGAGGTCACTTTTTTATGGAACTTGCATGTCTAGTTTATACAGCATACTATCAAGCAGTCAATATTAGAACAGTTTTTTGTCTAGTGGCTAACTGTTGCCACAAAGTAAATTTTATATGAAGTTTTTTTAATGTCTATCTTTTTTTTGAAATATATTGATGTTGTCAGGAACAGAACTGTCTCATTGTCTAGAAAAGTCTAAGTTCTTAAAATATCTTAAATGTCATATTTTGTATGTCTTTGAAGTGTTTGAAGACTATTTATTTAATTGAAATATATCTTTGTATACCTATAAAAACCTAACTAACATGACTATAAGTTGGTTTATCATAGTTGACTATTAATCTGCATTTTTTAATTATACATTATAATTTTAAATGAGTTATATCAGCATCATACTTTAATTAAGAGTAGAAAAATATAAACAACATAACAAAATTAACCTTAAGTTTATATTAATGAATCAAAATCTACTTATCTTTTTAAATTATTTTTATATCATATCCTCCTCCATTTTTTTTTAAGAAATTGACTATGACCATTAACCATTTATAATGAAAACAAGCATTAATAAGTAATATTTTTGGAATTTGGACGAAGCTCTTTTTTTTATTATTTTTTGCTGTCAAAGGACGATGACCATCTGATGGGGTTTTGAAGCTGGATCATCTCAACTGGCTTTTTGAAAGCTGAGAATGTTTATTTAGGTGGCCTTGGCAAATGGAACCACATTTGCCTAGAACCAATCTACAGGTTTTGATCTTTTGTGGAGACAAAAGCAGAAACTCTTTTCCCAAGTAACATATTCTTATAAACAGATTTTAAAGTCAAGACATTTTTAAAATATAAGTATTGGTTTAACTTAGCAGCCTTAGCAAAAAATTGTCTCTCTGCAATTAGCTCATTAAAAGTTAAAAAATTAAAAGAACACACAACAAACATAATCTAGACTCTTTGTTTATCTGTCATCTTTATGTGGCCTTTATCTTTTGTCACAGCCATGGAAAGACAGAATTGATGTGCATAAAGCTAAAAGATACTCTAGGGGAGATTCTTCCAATTATCAGAATACAGAGTTATACAGAGAAAGTTAAGCCTACTTCCATCCTAAACAAAATAAATCATCTCAAACTGTGTTCAACATAACCAGTATGTTCAATCATGCATTTTGTGTATTTGATTTGAGCATGTTACACAGAATCTACCAGAATGTCAGTGTTTGTAGAACATGCACCTGCAAGACAGAAAGCTCTGCTGTGTTCTAGTGTCATCTCTGTTACTGTAATAAATACTGACCTAGAGCAACTTGGGGAGGAATGTGTTGACTTCAGATTACAAATGATGAAGTCCATCACTAAGAAAAGTTAGGTCAGGAACCCAGGCAGAAAACTGAAGCAGAAAGCATGGAAGAGCTCTATTGGATAGTTCACTCCAAGATACATACTTAGATTTTTTATAAACTATTCTGGACTACTTGGCCATAATAGTGCTGTTTACAATGGGCTTGGCCCTTCTACATCAATTAACTATCAAGACAGTTCTCCACAGGCATTCCCACTGGTGAATCTCATCTGGGCCAACTCTCAATTCAAATTCCCTCCTCAGCTGGTCTTCTCAGGCTATACCAAGTTGACATTTAGAGCTGACATGGAGAAGTTGCAAACTTCATGCATCCAACTACTGATAGCTAATGTTTCACTGATAAAACATAAATAATTCAAATTCTTACCACTATTTTATGCCAGAATTTCTTATAAACCACAAGTTAATAAAGATCAAAGAGTATGTGAAAAACTTTGGAAGATGGTGTTGTCTGAAATAAAATAAAAAGTGCCATCACAGAACTTACATCCAACAGTGAATAGAGGTAGAGGCAGGGATACATGCTGAGCCCTGGGCTGAGTCCCTGGTAGAGGCAGGGATACATGCTGAGCCCTGGGCTGAGTCCCTGGTCCAGCTGATAGTGGGGGAGGAGAGTCTATATGAGCAAGGGGATAGGGACAATGAGGAAAATTCTCACAGTGATGGCTGTCTGGAGCTCTGGGGAATCAAGAACAGCCACCTGGGAACCATTTGGAAAAGGAACTAAGCCCTCCAAGGATAGGCAACTATCCACTGACATGGTCAATATGTGGAGCCTCAAGGGGAGGATTCAGACTATGTTTCTGTGCATGGATGGACTGGCACCTTGGAGCCCATTCCCTCTAGAGGAACACCTAACCCAGTCTTGATATTAGGATGAGAAAATCGGACTTGCCTGGAGTGGATGCTGAGCTAATCTACCTTGGGACGTCTTGCCCTTTCTGGGGGATGAGGGGGAGAGAGGCTGAAGAATGACCGGGAGGGGTCAGAAAGGGGAAAGGGATTTGGAACAAGGGGATATATAGATAAAAATTGAGACTTTATTCTAAAAGAATTTTTTAAAAGAAAAATAAAACATCAAGAATATGTAGCCAAATCTGTACAGTTGTTTTAAAGATTGGATATCTATTTTCTAATACATAAAATAGTTCTCAATATAAATATGCACTGGAGGTTCTTTTATGGATATTATCTCCTGATCGTCATCTGTTTCAAGGCAGAACACTCCTATACAGGGATCGGTGCTATTCTTGCTCACAGTTGAGTTTTGTTTTCTATTTTTAGGTCATTTTAACCAAAATGTAGACTCAATTATTAATAGTTATAATTCAAATGCCACAGAAATTCAGTTATATATTCACATTCAAGTATCATTTTTTGCTAGCCTTAGATCTATTTGAAGTACTAGTAAACCATGAACAGGATTTCTATTGTGGTCTACCTTACATTTTGGAAAGCATTGAGATGATCTAAAAGCAGTTTTATAAAGAATGAGATCTAAAGAGAGATCTGATATGGTCTTTCTTAACCCTTCTCTGGCCACCTCTCCTTCTGCCCATTGTCTTCTATAGATTCAGGACTGTGGCACTCAGAGAGACCATCTAAAGGGCAAGAGGCCAGCAGAACACACTAATGCCTCCAATTGTACCTGTGATTTAAAACAACCTCCCAGAACCGAGCTGGACAGTACTAAATCCCTCCCTTGAAAGGCTGGTGAGAGAGTCAATTGAATTCATGCATAGAAAAAAACCACAGTCCGTGTTGCCCAGAGTAGATATTTCATATATATTTTAATTCCCACCCTTTTTTTCACTTTGCCAAATAAGTCTTCTTTATTACATCCTCTTCTGCAGCCTGAAGGTCCATATAATGTGAATATTAGTAATTTTCCACACTGAAATAGATAGAGCTTTCATAATCACCATAATCAAAATAGTTAAACATTTTCATAATTTCTGGTAAAGCAGATGTCACAGCCCCCTGATGTCACCATTTTCAATCATTTGCAGACTCTAGGTGCCTGTTATCCAACCCACACCTATGGTCACTTGTGCAGACAGGTGACAGACAACCAGTAAACAATTCACTTTAGAAAACCACAGTGTTCCAGGCCCGTGAATTATCACTTGAACATAGAACATTTCAACACATGAGCTTAAGGCAACATTTAACATGACAAGAGGAAATTGCTCTGCTTTTGTGTCAAGTCCCCTCCTTCTCAAAACAGCTGTATATCCGGTTCTGGTGACTCACCTGCCAACCTTCAGGCGACTTGCATATCTACAGTTCTGGAAAATATTAGACTGAAAGTGAAGAAATGGCCATAGAGCAACATATTTCAAAATCCCGGTATCTCAAAAAAACAGATTATGTGTTTACCAAGGGTATCACCCTGTTTTCTGTTACTCGAATGAAATGGCCAAAGCTAGATAACTCTTAAAAAAGAGGAGTTTTATATAGCTCACAGTTTGGAGACTGAAAGTTCAAACCTCCTTGTACTGCCCGAGGGTGCTCCCAGCCTCACTGCCTAATGAAGGATGACACACTGACAGACAGGTACCTAAGCAAGAGTTTACAGGGCCAGACAGGATACCAGCAGACAGGCTGTGAGAATTCTGTTAACCTCCACTTATGTTAATCATCTCACTTCTCAACTGTAGCACAAGGGTGGAGTATAAAAGTTTCCAGCATGAATTTCTGGGAGACTCGTTCAACCCATATATAAACCACAGTGCTATGTAGAAGAACAATGTGTACTTTCAGAGCAAAGGTGTGTAAAACCAAAGTTGTAATTATATCAAAAAAGTAGTTAAGAATCTTCCTCATTCTTAAATTCTACTATCCAATGAAATGCACCATCCTCAAAATTGTAACAATAACAACAAAAGAAACATCTAGTTAAGGAAAGCTAAACCTATTACATTTACTCAATGAAAACACTTTGACCAAGATTTACCTTGGTGGGTGTCAAGGAGCTGGGCTCAAAGGCTTTAGACCTGTCTGTCAAAGCAGAACCGAATGGAACTGGGTACAAGGGCTGACATGCTAGCTTAGGGTTGGTTGACCACAGAAAAGAGGGTCTTGATTGGAAGACTGGAAGACTAGCTTCTACCTGACGTGGGAGGTGTTAAACCAGAAGTGCAAACCCACCTATAAGAATCTCCTGAGGCTAGCAGGAAAGGTCTTCACTGAAGTACCATTTTGTTTCTTTGTAAGACTTATCTTGGAACAAAATATTGCCTGGTTTACACAGACAATACCAGTCTCAGAAGTCTCCAGGAAGTAGGGAGTCTTTAGGTTTTGTGCCTAGAACAATGCATACATACTATCCGCATTATAAAGTGTGTCAAAACCTGGGACTAGATTTGTGTACATATTGTAAGAATTATTCACTGGCAATTGATTACATAAAGGATTAATATTTATTAAGAGGTTATATAAACGCTCATGATATAAATTGAACCTCAAGGCAATTTTTGAAGAGTTCAACTGTCTCACACAGTGATGATGTCAATCCTCTGCCCAAGAACACAGGAACAAACAGGAAGGAGGGGCAGTGTGTTACTGAGCCTTCAGTGGGGGCTGGTCACGTCCCATCTAGAGTCTTGAGATCCTAAGGCTACACATCTAGGTCTCCCTCAATTATGCTTGAATCATATGAACATCCCTGAATCACCCCGTGGGTACAGCTAGCACAGGTTGTTAGTTGGATTAATCATTTTTTTCTTCCAGTTTTAAGTCACACAGTCCCTATTTTTTTAGAATCTTTTAAACTATCTGCAAATATACACTGTGCTGCTGAGGCACAGTGTCTTCACCTGTTGCTCAGAAAACAGTGTATTTTGGTATTGGGCACTCAGAGACCTGGTCACTGAGAAGCCTCAGTCCTGTTGCTCAGAAAACAGTGTATTTTGGGATTGGGCACTCAGAGACCTGGTCACTGAGAAGCCTCAGTTGGTGTTCATTAAACATTATTTGGAAAAGTGTCTCATGTCTCTCCAAGATGTGTAGCAAGAGATGTCCATGACGTTATGATTCCCTAAAAGAAATTTTTTGTCCTTCAGCATTTCCTCTTAGAGCAGTGGTTCTCAAGCTTGGTGACCCTGAGCCATAAAGTTATTTTTATTGCTATTTCATAACTGTAATTTTGTAACTGTTTTGAATTGTCATAAAACTATCTATGTTTTTCAGTGATCTTAGGCAACCCCTGTGAAATGATCATTCTGTTGCACCTCCAAAGGGGATATGACCCCAGGTTGAGAATTACTGTCTTAGATAATAGCACTTTGGTTTAACTAGAAAAGAAAAATGGTTTTCCAGGTACTATTTTATATGAACAAGCTCCCAAGCATCTTTGGTGTGTGACAGTTGCCTCAGTGGTGAAATCAGAAAAAAATAAAATCAGTGAATGAAAAAAAGAAAACAGCTAAAGTTCCTCAGTAGAGATCAATGGGATACAGGACAGAGCTTTATATTATGAGGAGCTAGAGACAGGGGTGCCTTGCTAGGCCAACTCTCAAAAAATAATTAAAGATTAAATAAAAGCTCTAATGTGGTCCATTTGCATATTTTTGGTGTAAATGCTTCTGCTGTGACTAAACGTTTGTTACCAAAAATTGATAAGGGCTGAAAATTTTCCACAATTTAGCAATAAGCTCTAGCACAAATGAGCTGGCCTGAGCAGAGAAATGGCAGTAGCAGATGCCAAGAAGTGCTTTCTGGCCAAGGACTAACTCCACGGTACCCTTGGGATTATGACTCTTTCCTTGGTTACTAAATACAATGTTTTCCTAACATTGTCTTTTTAAAGATACAGTCACTACATTTTACTTTAGGGAGTTGATATTCATGCCTTGCTATCCAGGAATGATTTTCCCAATGAGAGATTGAATCATGTTGATCAATCCTGTGACAGGCACCTCTGTTAACAGGCTAGTTTTCCTTCAGTGAACACTAGTCACTTCTGGGAATTTAGTCTTTCTGTGAGTATCTTCTAACAGGGCACTAATAACTAGACTCTACAATAGGCTAATACCATCCAAATATTAGACACACACACACACACAGAGAGAGAGAGAGAGAGAGAGAGAGAGAGAGAGAGAGAGAGAGAGAGACATATTTGTCATTGCCACTATGAAGTAGCCTTCCAGAATTATTTCTCATGTTGCAGTTGTGTAAAATGATAGTGATTTTACAAAGAAAGGAAATGGCATGACCACTCATTGGCATCCTGTTGACCTCTGGATCCGAGATTAAGCTTACTCTCCTCCTGCTTCATCTATAACCCCTTTTAGCTGCCTAACAGCCACAGAGCTGACCTGAGGGAATTAAATACATTCAGCAACATGTGTGCTATGACAGAGCAGCCTGAATTTTGAAACAAAGTTTTATTTGGCAATATTTCAGTATGTTGAGTCATAAGCCTGACACGAAGCTACAACTCATAAAGCACCATTTCCTTAGTGAGAGCATGTGAGAAGGAAGTGTGGCTGAGTTAGTTTGGTGCATGAGACACTCTGCCCTTCCACCTCAGTCCACAGCCTCATTAGACAAGGCTCCTCTCTACTCAGTTCAAGCTCAGTTCCTATGAACCCAATGCAGAGAACAAACTTTCTGACTACACGTCAAGATCCATAACCAGGAGTACTTGGATTTCAACTTTCTCCTGCTATGTGAAAATTTCCTCTCAGGAAATGATAACACCTGGTGTAATTAATCCATGAGCTGTCAGCTGCTTCTTACATGATTGATAACAGCAAGCTGGGAAACGAAATTCCAGTCATTAAAATTCCTATCTCTTCAGATAGGAAAGCTGGTTCTGGGGATCACCAGGGTAGCAGAGCTGTCCCTGCCCCTCACTGGCTGCATCATGTGGGAGAGCAGACCCTACAGCTTGCCTGGACAGCATACTAGAGCTGATCCTGTTAGCAGGGATGCAGGTGAGCCATCCCTAAGAACATGAGAACAGGAAAGATGACCCCACGCCTTCATGTGCCATGTGGTGGCATGGGTGAGGGAAAGATGCCACCTCTAACTTCTGCCACCTGTGGCAGGCAGGCAGGAGGACTAGCCCTGAGAGCACAAGAGAGGGAGAGCTGAGCTAGTCCTGCATCTTGCCTGGGCAGAACAGTAGAACTGGCTCTGGAAGTAGGGACACTGGTGTGTGAACAGGGGAACTGGCCCTTGTTATCTGCTGAAGTGCATCAGGTGGCCAGGGCAGTGCTGGAGAACTCACCCTGGTGGTGACAGTGACGGAGAGCTAGCAGGCTGACCAACCCACCATCACCCAGGCTCCAGAGGTTAGGAGTTGGCCCACCCCACATCTACCTCATCTATGAACTGCTGGAGCATGAGAAAGGGCCTAGCCTACACATCCAAAGCTGCAGGATCTCCAGGACACAAGGCAACAATAGGATATCCAAAAGGAGTTCAGTGAGGGCCTATTATAAAAGGATGAAGCAGAAGCCAGAGGCCACAAACCAGACCAATGACTCATTGCAATTCACAATTAAAAGTAAAGATGTGTGGATGAAGGGATATGTGTGAACTGTGGGACTCACTGTGTTACACTACAGCTTCTAATACAAGGCCTTTCTTGACATTTTATTTTTCTTTTAAATTTTATTTTATTTGAGGCGGAATGGAGGTTGCATTGGCAGAGGGGAGATATGAAGGGATGAGGAGATGAACAGGATCAGGATATATGCTGTGAAATTTACAAAGAATCAATAAAGAAATCTTTTTAATTCTCATCTTTTTTGATATAAACTCTTATAATTAATAGTGAAAGAGACTTTCTGGACACTAGACAAATTAACTGTTTGTTTCAGGGCAAATGAGAAGAATAGTGTATTATATTCTTAAACCACAAAAATACACACATACATATATACATACAGACACATATGTGGAAAATAAAATACTGGCTTCCCTGTATATGGTTTTCTCATCTAGAGCTATAAGCATTGAAAATGCTTTATCTATACTCCATTTCAAAATAAGTGAGAATTCTCTCAATTTATAATTGAGAAGACTCAAGGTCAGAAAACAGAGAAAATCTGCTTGATCCCCAGCCTCTTGGTGTTTTATACTAGCTCATAAGGCAAATGACATGTAAATAACTACTTCTCTGACCTACCAACAAGAGATCTTAGTCTCAGATAATAGAGATTTACCTGAAGGTCAAAAAATAGTTGGAAATGCAACAAAAAAGAAAAGTATAGGAGAAATCAGGAATACAGGGAAAACATCTAAGTATAAAAAAGGTGATTTACAATAAGCTGACGGCCAATATCAAACTAAATGGAGGAAAACTCAAAAAAATCCCACTAAAATCAAGAACTAGACAAGGATGTCCTCTCTCCCCTTATCTATTCAACATAGTCCTCGAAGTTTTGGCTAAAGCAACAAGAGAATGAAAGGAGATTAAGGGGATACAAATTGGGAAGGAAGAAGTGAAACTATCTCTATTTGCAGATGATATGATTGTATACATAAGTGACCTGCAAAATATGATCAGGGAACTCCTGCAGCTAATAAGCATCTTTAGCAATGTAGCAGGATACAAGATTAACTAAAAAAAATAGCCCTCCTATAAATTAATGATAAAAGGGCTGAAAAAGAAATAAGGGAAACATCACCTTTTATACTAGCTTCAAATAGCATTAAATATCTCCATGTAACTATAACCAAAGAAGTAATAGATCTGTTTGACAAAAATGTTAAATCACTGAAGAAAAAAATTGAAGAGGATATCAGAAAAATGGAAAGATCTCCCAAGCTCCTGGATAGGTAGGATCAACATAGCAAAACTGCAATCTTACCAAAAGCAATTCACAGATTCAATGCAGTACCCTTCAAAATCTCAACACAATTTTTTATAGACCCTGAAAGAACAATCAATATTCAATTTCATTTGGAATAACAGGAAAGCCAGGATTGCTAAAACAATCCTGCTCAAGAAAATAACCTCAGGAGGCATCACCGTTCCCAAATTCAAATTATACTACGGAGCTACAGTAATAAAAACAGACTGGTACTGGTATAAAAACTGACTTGTAAATCAATGGAATAGAATTGAAGACCTCAACATTAACATATACACCTATGAACACCTCATTTTTGACAAAGAGGCCAAAAATATTCAATAGAAAAAAAGAGAGTATCTTCAACAAATGGTTGATAGTATGTTAAAAAAATGCAAATATATCCAAACCTATCACCCTGCACAAAACTCAAATCCAAGTGAATCAAAGACCTCAATATAAACCCAGACACACTGAACTTGATAGAAAAGAAAGTGGGAAATACCCTTCAATGCACTTGGAGTGAACACTTCCTAAATATAACACCAGTAGCACAGACCCTAAGAACAATAATCAGTAAGTGGGACCTCCTGAAACTGAGAAGCTTCTGTAAGGCCAAGGACACAGTCAACAAGACAAAATGACAGCCTACAGAATGAAAAAAGATTTTAACCAACCCTACTACTGTCAGAGGATTGATCTCTAAAATATATAGAGAACTCAAGAAACTAGAGCACAAAGCCCTAAATAACCCAATTAAAAAATGGGGTTCAGAACTAAAAAGGAAATTCTCAGCTGAAGAATTTCAAATGGCTGAAAAGCACTTGAAAAATTGCTCAACATCTTTAGCCATCAGAGAAATGCAAATCAAAAACAACTTTGAGTTATCACCTTACACCTGTCAGAATGGCTAAGATTAAAAACAGATGACAGCCTATGCTGGAGAGGTTGTGGAGCAAGGGGAACATTCCTCCATTGTTGGTGGGAGTGTAAACCTGTTCAGTCACTCTGGAATGTAGTATGGTGGTTTCTCAGGAAACTAGGAATCAATCTTCCCAAAAATCCAGCAATACCACTATTGGGCGTATACCCAAAAGACACACATTCGCACCTCAAAGGCATTAGCTCAACTATATTCACAGCGGCATTATTTGTAATAGCAAGAACCTGGAAGCAACCTAGATACCCCTCAACTGAAGAATGGATTAACAAACTATGGTACATCTATACAATGGAGTGCTATTCAGCAGAAATGAATGAATGAATGAATTAATGAATAAATAAATAAATAAATAAAAATGACATCCTAAAATTCATCGTCAAATAGATGAATTTGAAGAATATCCTCCTAAGCGAAGTATCACAAACCTAGAAAGACAAGCAGGGAATGTAGTCACACATTAGTGGACTTTAAACAAAAAGTAAAGAACACCCAAACTGCAAACTGCATCCACTGAACAGTTTGGGATCTGAAGGAACTTAAGAGAGACATCCAGGGGGTCTCCTAGGAAGAGAAAATAGAGAAGACCTCCTTAGCAAATTGGGAGCATAAAAGATTGCAACCAAGAAGAGGTGGGAACAAATCACGAGAGATGAAGATGATTGAGTGAGAGGATCAATAAGGAAGGGAAAAAAAGAGATGGAGATTTTAATAGTGGCACTGGAAAGAGACTGGGTGCTAGGGAAACCTCCAAGAACTCACCGAATGTCCCTGCCTGAGCCTCCAACCAATAGTGAAAGTGTTGCCTAGACTTGAGTTCCTCTATAATCAAATGAATAGCCACCCTAAGTGCCTTCACAGAACTTGCATCCAACAATGAATAGAGGTAGAGGCAGGGATACATGGCTGAGCACTGGGCTGAGCTTCTGGTCCAGCTGAGAGCAGGTGAGGAGAGTCTATATGAGCAAGGGAAGGGAATAGGGACTATGAGGAAAATTCTCACAGTGGTGGCTGGCTGGAGCTCTGAGGAGCTGCTCCCTGAATCAAGAACAGCCACTGGGAACTATCAGGAAAAGGAACTAAGCCCTCCAAGGATAGGCAACACTGACATGGGCAGTATGTGGAGAATCAAGGGGAGGGATCAGACTGTGTTTCTGAGCATGGAATAGCACCTTGGAGCCCATTCGCTCTAGAGGAACACCTAACCCAGTCTTGATATTAGGATGAGGAAATCAGACTTGCCTGGAGTGGATGCTGAGCTAATCCATCTTTGGACATCTTGCCCTTTCTGAGGAGGGGATGGGGGATGGGGAGGAGGGAGGCTGAAGGCTGACTGGAATGGGTGGAGGGGGGAAGGGAGAGGGAGCAAGCAGATACATGGATAAAAAAGGCTTTATTTTATTAAATAAATAAATAAATAAATAAATAAATAAATAAATAAAAGTATACTGAAACCTGAATGGCCATTGCAGTAAAAGGAATAATTCATCATTTTGTGTGCATGGAGTCAGGGCAGTCATTACAAAAAACAGACAATTATTTCTCAAAGAGTTTTGTCCTTAATTCCACAAAAAGTATTCTGCTAAAATAAAAATTTAATATTATCACTCTTCTATGCATGTGATTCAGTTTCATTCTGCTGTTCACAATATAGGACCTAAGTCTCTTCACACGGCATACACATTGCTCTCCTAACTGGTAAATGGGTATATATTGAGGCTCTGTAATAAATCAAAATGTTAGTGTAAGAACAGGTTATGTTCATTTACACACAACTTCAGCCCTGTCTTGGATATAAAACCAAACAAAAGTGGTGTGATATTTACTAAAATGTTGATAGTATTTGTAATTGTCCTATTTAATTATAAACAGTTTGGCTTGCTAAATTCATTTAATGACTTTTTAAAAACTCAAATTTAGCAAGAATTTCAAGTTAACATACAAGTATTTTCATTTAATATCTCTCTATATATATATATGTATATGCCTGTGGTATGTTTGTGCTGGAGAGGCCAAAAAAGGGCTTGAAATGCCCTGGAGATGAAGTGACAGTCGGTTGTGAAGCACGCATGTGGGTGTTGGAAACCATACTCTTTTCCTCTGCAAGAAAAGCAAGTGCTCATGATCACTTAGTCATCCCTCCAGGTTCACAACGGATGAGATTTTAATTTCACATAGTAGAAAGTGAGGTACAATGGTAAGGTACAATAATTTTGCTTTATTCTTTATCTCTTTTTTTGTGTCTGCCAGAAGAAGCACCCTTAGGTAGATATAAAAATGTAACCCACCTGATCAAAAGATTCCCACAACATTTGCTAAGTCAACCAGAGCTGGTGCTATGCTAACCTTTTATCTCTGCGGTCAATGTTGTCAAACTGCCAGCACTATCAGCAAGAGCAGGCGTTTCTGCCAGGAAAAGCACAGCTTGTGCAGCAATTTACTGTAGCTCTCCACTGTGCAAACATGCAGGGGGTGATGAAATCAGAATACCAAGTCCTTTAAAATTAATGTTTCATTTTTTTCTTCCTGACGGGAGATATTCAGCAAAGCAAGCCCACAGCTGGGAGCTTATGTGAGCTGCAGCCTTGTTTAATGGAACAGGATCACTGACGGGATAATTTTGTTTCCATATTGTTTTTATTCTTCATCTTCTACCTCAGTTATTAGTTTATGCATTCAATCATATGTTTAAAGCACAAAAGTAGGACAAGATACTTAAGTGAATAATACACAATGCATTGTGATATAATTATTAAAAGGAATTCTAGCCTATCATCTGTTATCCCGTTCTATTTAAGGATTGGTAAAACTCACACAAATTGTTTCAGGAAACACTAATGTGGATCATGACCTATGGTTATAAAGTATTGATTTGGAATTTTCTTGATGACAAAACCAAACTCTGTCAGTCTGTAATGGGATTCCCTTCTTACTAATGCCTTCTTCTGCTTTGAAACCCAGTAAAGAAAGATAGGCTGCTTAGATCAGATAGACACCTCACACACCTTTATATTTAATCTGAATTTCAGCTCTTGACTTAGTATTGGGCACTCCTGATAATTTCAGAGTTGAAGTATTTGGTGTTGCAATGGTAAAATAAACATGATAATTCCCTAGTCCTGTTTCTGTTGCTATGACAGAATACCACAGAGTGAAGGAACTTAGCTCTTACTGTTCTGGAGGTTAGTCACGCATCATAAAGTGATAAGGAAGCAAGTGAACATGTGAGGCAGAAAAAACTGATTCAACCTGTTCTTTTACAAACCAGCCACCCTCTGTACCTGCTACAACCAACCTACTTTTAAAATAATAGAGTTAATCCATTTACTAAGGTGACCTAACTTTCTCCATGAGACTTTGCTTCCCTCAACACTGTTACAAGAGAACTAAATTTCAAAAGGGGCTTGGAAGGAGACAACTAAAGCCTAGCATAAGCTCTTCTCTTGGCTGCCGGATACACACACACACACACACACACACACACACACACACACACACACACACACACTCCTAAGTAAGCTCCTGGAACAAACTAGGTAGTCAAACCAAAACCAAAACCAAAAAGTTTGTGTTTCAAGCTGAAAAAAAAAAATCACACAGACTTACTATAGATTCTCCATTTTAGTCTTCCTTCCAGTCACAGCTTTTTCTGTCTAGTCAAAGACAGAAAGTCAAAGACTGCTCTAAGTGCATGAGCAGAGTCAATCTTGGATATGAATGTAACTTCCCAGTAGGAGTCTGTAACTTCAGCTCTGATACAGAGTACTTCCTTCTTTATACAATGGGTCAGTAAGTACCATAAAAGTCATCAAAGATGACATGATGAAAATCGCAGGCGCTGCTTTGATCAACAATTGCAATTTAGTAAGCAAATATTCTTCTCTCTCCTTTCCTTTGGTGTTTTACAGCAGGGCACATGTCTAGTCTACAATGACCATGATCCCTGTACCAACAAGATCCCACTAAGGAACCCAGGCAAGCAAAACTTTTTCTTCAGAAAAACCAACATTAAGGTTGATGCTACAGCCAGCAAAGGAAAAATTAGCACAATGGTTAGAAATGCAATCCATTCAAAATCAAATGGAGAAAGCCCACAGACTGGGGAACATTACCTTTGCGATGTCCTGAAGTGTAGAGAGTATCTGGTGACATAAGTTCCCTTGACTCTTTTCTTTAGCAAAGGAAAGCAAAAGCAAACCATCCAACATGGCTGTGCATGTTTATCTCCTCACTGGGTCAGACATACCAGAGATTGATCATATCCTGTTGAGTTTTCTGTAGGTTTTTGAAAACCGTGCGGGCAAAGGAGTTGTTGAGCATCAGCAGAGTAGACACTACCAAGATGGAATTATCCATTACCTGATTGGCCATTTTTTCTTCTATTGTGTAATAGGGAGCACTACATCCTAACCCTAGCAGATTTGTCTCTACATCTGTTGCAATTATTTGTTTAATTTTTCAATCTGTTCCTCAAGAAAGACAAACATTGAGTTTTGTGGTACAGCTTGCATCTAAGAAACTGCTGTGCCATTGTAGATGTTAAAAAGCAAAGGAAAACAAACAAAAAACCCCAAGTTTTTAAATGTTAGTTTTAGGCAGGACAAGAGTGTGATTATTATGAAGAATTTGAGGTAGGAGACTGTTCTGCTTAGAATTAACTCACAGGCTTAATTCCACCAATTATTTTATTGAAAGAAGATTTGGGGACATTAGTAAGCGCAGAAGAGGCTTACTTTAGTGTCCTGGACTCAGTGGTTCTGGATCCATGTCATTAAAAAATTCAACAACACATTTCACAAACAAGGTGTGAGTTTTAGGAAGTTTTATTACTATAGACAGGAAGGTTAAGAAGAAAGAGTGAAGATTTATGTCATCAAGTTCTTATGAGAGCAAGGATTACCCTTAATGGGGCTCAAGAGAAAAAAGAAGCCCATTGAGCTGATCATCTTGGAAGTTTTTATATGACTTATGGAAGAAATGAACAAACACTGACATAGTTTCTATTTAAGATGGTTAGCTCTGTGGGCTATCATGAGCACTATCACACCCAACAGAGGACTTACACTCATGTTCTATGCCTGGCTCCTGTTCCAACTAGTGAGATGACCATGTATGTGCTGCTCAAAACCCTCTTAATTCCTCTGTGACTGCTAGTCCCCAGTCCTTACCTATACTGTCAATGCCTGCCGTTCTTACAGGTATTGCAGGCTGTTAGACTGTGCTCTCTCTGTTATCACTATTACATGACCAGATTGTAGCTTTACCACCAAGGTAGCTCCCCCACAGCTACCAAGATATAGCTGCAGTCCCTCATGGCTGTCCCTGCTCCTAGTCCATCAGACAGTCTAGGTGGCTTCTTCTCTACAGTAGGTGGAAGCTTCTTGTTAGGAATCATCTTTATCCACAGTTCAGTCAGTCACATTGATCTGCATTGGTAATGAGATATATAAAAGGGTAACATGTCTTTGCATGTGCTCCTCAAGGAAACGGGCTTCTGAGAAGCCACTGGGACCACCAACACAGCTCAGAGTCCTGTCCTTATCACCTCTGCTTGGTGGTCTCATACCCAATTGCAAACCTTTTGATTTCTCATCTCTAGTGTTTCCAACCTCACCTTTCAAACCCTAACACTTCCTCTTCACTCTAGCATCCACTCACAGTGCATCATTATGATAGCCACAACTCAGTTTTCATGTCTTGTAAAGTAGCTTACAGACACAATTCTCACCACTAACAGTAATGTTTCTCATCTTTTCAGAACATCTAAGTACTTTCAGGGTCTGAGGACGATTCTCTTCAACACACTCTCCAATTGCTGTGTGCTCTACAAACACTATATATATATATATATATATATATATATATATATATATATATATAATTAGTTAGTTAGACTGCTCTCTCTCTCTCTCTCTCTCTCTCTCTCTCTCTCTCTCTCTCTCGGTTTATAATTGAGTCTCTGTCTTTCTCTTTTCTAACACATTTACCATGCAGCCTTCTTACCTGGTTCTCATGCTTTTTTAACCTCCTCTGCATCAGATCTAGCAATGAGTAACTGCCATTGTCATGTCTTCTCTTAGCAATATATAGACTTCCTTCTTGTCCATCTGTGTGTACTCAGCAACACCATCACTATCACCCCCACTCCACATGCTTTTATTTTACTAATGATAGTTTGATGACATTTCAATCACTTGCACCCAGATAACGCCTTAATAATCTAAGTATCAATATATTAATGAGTGCTATATAATCAGCATGAGGAAAAATGTAAATGATGACTATACCTACACACAAACATTAAAATTGAGATGTCTTCTTCAAAACCCATATAGAAATTTGTCTTCCATTATAGTAGTACTGAGAAACAGCACCTTGAAGGCATAATTAAAATATGAGAGTTGTGATATCATGGACGAACTAAAACCATGAGTGGGAAGTAGGCTAGCTACAGCTAGAATGGGTAAGTTAGGCATCGAATATTCCTGAAATATCCCAAGTATTTTCTGTGTCTGGTAGGTTATGAGGGTTTTTTCTGTGTTTGCTCCATTCTTCTTTTTTTTATTAAAGATATATTTGAAGATTTTATTTTATTTTGAAATTATGCAAGCATACAGAGAGGGGGGGGGAGAGAGAGAGAGAGAGAGAGAGAGAGAGAGAGAGAGAGAGAGAGAGAGAGGAGTGCAGTACCAATAGAAGTTAGCTCCATTCTTAAGAAATATCTTGAAACTGATGTTAAAAGTTAAAAAACCAGTAAAAGGTTTCTACTGGGCCAGCTTGGCAGTCCCAGCAAACAGCAAGCATCTCCTAGCTCCCTGTATTCTGGTACAATTGACACTGACTCTGCTCCATCCAAGACGGTCATCTGTTCCTGTCTGAACTGATACAGGCCTAGATAAGGACACAGACAAACTAACACTGTCTTGGTTCCATAAGCTTTCTTGTGGTGTTCAGAAGTAAAGTCACGTCACTTCAACTCCATGGTGATGGCAAGGGTGAGAAATTCACTGGTCAAACCAAACTCCGAATTAAGAGGAAGGGGAAAGACTGTTGTAAGAAGTTACAAATTGGAGACTGGAAAAAATTAGAGATTTGAAAGGAGGTTAAACTCTAATAATTCACTCAGCTCCCCTGGACAGAGACATACCTAGTAACACATTCAACTTAATCATTTTATCTCTTCAGAATAAAGCAATTATACAATAAACTATGAATGTCAGAGAATGGTGGAAGCTTCCAACCAAGGTCATCAAGGTAAGTGAGGGTAGAATTGGGTCTCCCTCTTCTTTCTTTTTTTTTGGGGGGGGGCAATCAAATCAAGTGTTTATTGAGTGCCTGTTATGTACTAAATGTTGTTCTGGGCACTTGGGACACATCAGAGAATAAAACAAGGAGCCCTGCCCTCGTGGAGCGTACAGTCTATCATATATTAACACTTCACCTGGGTACTGCTTATGACCATGGGCAAGTCACTGCACCTTAATGCCCAATGGGTAAATGGAGGCTGGGCTCAGTAGACCAGGTGTTCTGCAGATGTGGATCAGGACACCACCCTGACCCACCACCCAGACAGCAGAGAGGGCTGGAGGCAGATATTTAATAATCAGTTCCATGAGCAGAGGGGAGAAGGCTACACAAGCCGATGCTGCTGCTGCTTGGTGGCAGCCTTGCTGGCCAGGTCCTTGGCCTTCTCTGTGGCTGCCAGCGTTGTCTCCTTTGCTTTTTCTTTGGCCTCTTTGGCTGTCTCAGCAAGTGTTTTGGAAGGGCCCTCACCTTGTAGCTTGGCCAAGATGTAATCAAAGCCCTTCACCGTCTTGATCACATTGCTTTTGAACTGGGCAAGACCAAATTTCTGGACAGTCCTAGAGACACCAAATAAGCTAGAGGAGACTCAGGCTTCCCAAGGAATATCAATCCAGCCACTGTTGTCAGAGTTCACACAGTAAACACATCGTTCCTCCACCATCATCAGCCGGGCATGGTTGATGTTCCAGGTGAAGGTGGTCATGGTCTGATTCTGTGGGTCCACAATAGAGTCCTCCAGGATGTACACCGAGTGAGCCACGTTGGCAGGAAACAGTCGCTCTGCCCAATGTGGCATCCTGTGGTCTTGGTCGGGAGTCTTCAGGACAGCAGCTTCTGGTCAGGGGTCATCTCCCGGTGTACTATATCCTCGTTAAGACATGTTTGCTATAGGGATTCGGGTACCATTGCCAGAAGGCAGCAAACACTGTGTCCCAGGAACTTCAGAGCATGCTCTGGCCCAGAAAATACTTCACCTTTGTCCCGACCTAGGCAGGCTCAGCACCCGTGCAGCACCAAGGTGAAGAGCCCTGGGGTGGGTGGGCACGTGACTAGGCGCACAACCCCAGGCTCGAAGCTCAGTCACCACCAGGCAGCGCCCAGGCCCCTACAGCCCTCACAAGGGACTATAGGACTCCTCCCCCTTCTTTCAAGGTGCATGTATAGCAATCCATGCTCAGTGTGGAAAAGTTGTCTATAGATCTCACTGGCTTGTCAGAGCATATATTTTAATATGAAAGATACAATAAAAGTTTCTATGTACAATGGAACTTAATTTACTGAGCTTCTATTTTGTTTTCTAAGACTTATTTTGTAATTCTGTATGTTGAATGTGGATATGTGCACGTGCGTACAGGTACCTGCTGTATCTAGAGGAATTAGACATCTCTGGAGCTGGAGCTACTGGTGGCTATGAGTGATATGAGTACTAAAAATTCATGCTCTAAGATGCTGAGCCATTTCTTCTGGGCCCACGGGCCTCTATGTTTTAGAAATGACTTAACTGAGTTAGTGGCTATGTGATTTGCAACTTGTACATATGAAGTGGCATTCTGCATATAGCAAAGCAAGGAGAAATTCTCTTATCCCAGTGAGTTTCACTGTTACACTTAGAAAATTTGCAAACAGATTTAGTGTTTGGTGAAGGACTCTTTTTAAAATGCAGATGGTTGCCCACTTCCTTGCAGTGTCCTCAGGGAAGGAGAGAGTGGGTACTCAGACTCTGCATAGGCAGATCTCTGAACTCCTGTGGGGCTTCTATTATGAGTACCCCATCTTCATGACCCCTTCTATATCGTATTATCTTCCAAAGTTCCACCCCCTACTGCCATCACATTTGTTCTTAAGAACTTGGCATGGGAGAGGGGAAACAATCATCAGTCCATCACCAATGGAGCTGTAAAGTACTACCATCTACTCAGTAACTATTTGCAGCATGCTTTATCAGTACCAGTGTCCAACAAATGTTGACTCATTTCATCTTAATATCAACTTTGTGAGGTAAATACTACCACTCACTCTGACAGATGAGAAACATAAGCTCAGAGAAGTTGTATAAATTGCCAATGATCATTCAGTAGGAATGTGTTGTAGCTGGACCTTTAGCCCTAAAAATCCTCTGTAATTACATGAAAACACCTAGGCATATTGCTTCTTCCAAACAATGCTTTCCTGTCTCCCTCACTTAAGTATAAAATCCAGTGTTCACCTAGGATATACAGTCAAATGCCAACAATGACGACAAAAAAAAAAAAAAAAGCAAATAGTTAAATAGGCTCTTAAATGGAGAGCTACAAAAAAGTCAATAATTATCTGTCAAGTCCGGTGTGGTGCCTTCTACATCTGAGAAGCATTTGAAAGCTGGAAGTGAGAGATTTGGGGGCGCAATAGCTAAATCTAAGTGAGTCTAAGCCACATCCCAGACCCTAATAATAATAATAATTAATAATAATAAACTTTCAGAGACTCAATCTTATAATACAGATAGATTCAGATGGCATGGAAATAGATTTGTACCAGTAAGCAAACTAACAGTTATTTATTTTATAAAGCCAAAGTCCTTTGCTCTTAAACAGATGCCATGTGTTCTTTTCTATCCAAGGACCCTCATAGCCTAGCATAGCCCCTCACAGCATTCCTGTGGACTTTCTCTTAGTCAAAGCAAATTATGACCCGCCATACAGCAGGGCGGTGAAGCTTCAGGAACCACTAGAGTTTGGGAAGTTCCGGAGAACTTTAAAAGACAAAGAATTGTTTGCTGTATTGCTCTAAATTAAACACTTAGCTAATCCTGGCAATGATTTTTCTCTCCTCCCATGCTTCCCTGAGCAAAAACGCCGGTCAAATGTGACTTATTTGATATCACAAAAACCGCAGGAAAAAAGCAAACATCTTCACATGAAATATGAGACAGTAGATATATGTTTAAAGAGTGCATTCATCTCAGACATAAACAGAATCTGCAAAACTCAAAAAAGAGGAGAGGCTGCCATGCCCATAAACCGCTGAAGTTTCAACTGAAACGCTAAGCGGAGCAGCGCTCACGTGCATATAACGGGTGTGACCCACCACTCACTGAGCGCTGGGGTCCCTTGTGTGCCACCACTCCCCCTGAGCCGTCACCTTTCCAGCAAAACACGTCACTCTCCCCCCTTTGGGACTTTGGGACAAAAAGCAAAAATCCCAGCGACCTATCCCAGGGAGTGGAGCAAGGAGGCGGAGCAACGTCCTTTCCGGTTGTGGGGAAACACCCTGGGCTCCGGGAATTTCCCTGGCCCAGGGCTCGGGCTTTTCCAGCCACCATGCATAAAAGGGGCTTGCAGAACCCCAGAACTCCAAACCTCGGTGCTTCCAGCCAGCTCCTGTTCTCCACACTCCAGCTACACTCCTGCCCAGCACCATGGCCCCAGCCACCAGACCACTCCTCCGCGCCGCTGCTCTGCTGTTGCTGCTGCTGGCCGCCAGCCGCCAGACCACAGGTAGGATTCCCCGCTGCTGCTGTCCCGGGAGCAAGCCTCGGGTGGGCTCGGCACCCCACAGTTTCGCTGACCTATTGTCTTCGTTCACAGGGGCACCGGTCGCCAACGAGCTGCGCTGCCAATGCCTGCAGACCATGGCAGGGGTTCACTTCAAGAACATCCAGAGCTTGAAGGTGACGCCCCCAGGACCCCACTGCACCCAGACGGAAGTCATGTGAGTGTCTATCAGCGCAGCTTCTGCCACTGCCAGAGTTCCCCCTGTACTCATCCTAGTGGGAGAACTTCCTGCCTCATGTGTGCTCTTCCTTCTCTCTGCAGAGCCACTCTCAAGAATGGTCAGGAAGCTTGCCTTAACCCTGAAGCCCCCATGGTCCAGAAGATTGTCCAGAAGATGCTAAAGACGTGAGTTGTGACTTGTGTCTATATTTGTGACTGGAGTTATGGGGCAGAGTACTGGCATCTGGCCGAACATTAATAATATCAGGGAAAGTCTGAAGCTAGGAAACTGGTGGTTATTACTTTCATAGTTAATCTTGAGATCATTAATTGGGCTCAATGCTAGAGAATTGTGTCCTGCTTGGCTACCACCACACACAAAACCCGAAAGCAAATGGATGGTGGCAATGTGTATTTCTAAAAAGAATTAGAAGTGGCCAATGACGCTATGACGTCCCTTAAGGGGCTGGGAAACGGGATGGTTGGTAAAGTGCACCCTGAAGCCTTCCTGAGGAAGAAAGGAGCTTTGGACAGTGAGATTTCTCCAAGTACAAGGCTAAATTCTCTGAGTGCAGGTTCCATAATTTATTGAATTTAAGCCAAGTAGGAGGGCTAATAGCAGCTACATCACGGAATTGCCTGTGAAGAGTAAAGTCACACTTGTAAATTAACAAAGTGGTGATGCACTTCGGCTTTTCCAAGCCATGTGGCTGACACCACAGGAACCTGAATTTTCAGCTATACAGAGCTCTGAGTGCAGAGGGAGACATAGAAACTCCACCCAGAGCCTAGGGAGCTGGGGTAAGATTAGTGGCTTTGAGGACAACGTGTAACAGTGACTCTTTTCCCACTGCAGGGGCATCAGCAAGTGACAGAGAAAGAGCAAGATTGCCCTGGTGGCTCCTGCAGATGCTGGCTTCTGAAACACCGACTAACACATTTTACAGTTTCTTATCAGAGTCCTATTTATTTATGTATTTATTTATTTCACAAAGCTTCTGTATTTTATTTTACATTAATATTTAACGATGTGAATGTGTTTCATCACTGGTAGATGAGTTCTGATTGTTTAGTTTGAAGATGGTAGACTTAAGATAACTCATTAATATTTATTGAGAGACCATTACGTGTCAATCACTGTGATAGACAGGTGTGAGGTGGGGAAAGTCAGAGAGGAGAGCATGTGCTAATGTTTTGTATTATGGTGAGGGGTTGTGTGGGGAATCAATGTTTGTATGTTTTGAAGAGAATGTCAGTTATTTATTGAAAGTCATCTTTCATATTAATGGTCAACATTGACATGTTGAAGCTTCCCTTGGACATTTTATGTCTACTTTGTAGGGCATAATGCCCTGTTATATTCTTTAACCAATGTATCTCTTTGTCTTGTGACAGAGAAGTTCAAAGGACTGTTACAAATGAAATAAAAATAAAAGTTTTACCAAAAAATAACATGGATGCTTTTTGTTGTAGTTCTCTTGCCACCCCTGGTTTATATTTAATTCTTTACCTGTACTTCCTGCCATTTCTCATGACTTTTCCTACTTTAGAAGGGAGAATTGATACTTCTGAAAAACATATACCACCCTCCCCAACCTTCTTCATAATTCTAGTTTTATATAAAACAATGATATTTTCTACACTGACCAGTTTTCTATTCAAAAGTAGTTCCTTTATTTACTTTAAACCTCTTTTGTCCTTTATTTTGGGAAGATGGGTTATGCTACACTGCCTAGGCTGGCTGTGAACTCCCAGTCTCTCTGTTGCAAGCCCCCTATAATCCCTGCTGGAATTACATAGTTTATTAACAGGGAAGCAGGGATGCAGGAGAAGCAGAAGAGAAAGAGAAAGAGAAAGAATCTTGCATGAGCACTTTCTTTAACGGGGAGGGTGGGCCCATGTTTGCATAGCCACACCCAGGGGCGTAGCAGCAGCTCTACTCTGTCCCAGGTGAATACTGGCCTTGGGAATGCTTACAACAAGTACACAGATCAGACACACTTGACTCTACAGAAACTCTTGACAAATTCCTGAATCCTCATAAACATTTCAACAATAGCTTTTCTTCAATCCTTTTGGTAAGTGGATCTTCCGAACTCTGGATTTGTCTTTCCCTTTCAATGAGCAGTGAAAAGTGGATCTTTCTAAGTACTTTAATGCCCTGTGCTATTTAAAATGCTAACAATAGTAGCGGCTGATACAGATAAGCACACACTATGAGGTAAAATATCTGGTTTAATTAAGCAGAAAGACAGCTAATGAGATGTATGGCTTCAGAATATATCATGTTTTTATCAATACTTAAAGTATTAAGGGAAGTTATAATGAAGCAAAAACATATGCTAGGATATCTAGGCGATCCTGAAAAAAGAAAAAATTTAGAATATAAAAAATATGAAAAGATAAAATAGAATAAAAGAATTATTTATTCTTTTATTATTAAACCAGGCATTCAAAAGCCTAAAGAAATAACATAAATGTCTGAGGAGTCCAAGAGAAAAATTCCCAAAGGTCAAGCTTAATTTCTCAACCAATGAGACTCTGAGTTGAGATTGAGGATTTGCTTCTATAAGAAACATAAAAATATCAGTGTATTGGAGAAAGTTAACAAGCCCCAAACTCTACCATGTGATCAATATTACTATCACTAAACAAGGCTTAAGAATGACTGTGGTCCAGCCCCTGATAGAATGTTACTGAAAAGGGATGTGCTTCGTTTTACAGAATTTGGAAAATTAAGATATGTATATCATACAATATATACATTTTCAGAATTTTTTTGTATAGAATCAAGTCTCATTTTTTATCCATGTACTCCCTTGTTCCAACTCCCTTCCTTTGCAGACCCCCCCAGTCAGTCTTCAGCCTTCCTCCTCCCCATCCCCCCATCCCTTCCCCAGAAAGGGTAAGAGGTCCCAAGGTAGATTAGCTCAGCATCCACTCCAGGCAAGTCTAGTTTCCTCATCCTAATATCAAGACTGGGTTAGGTGTTCCTCTGGAGGGAATGGGCTCCAAGGTGCCAGTCTGTGCACAGAAAAACAGTCTGACCCCCACCCCCTTGAGGCTCCATGTATTGTCCATGCCAGTGAACAGTTACCTATCCTTTGGGGTTTAGTTCCTTTTCCAGATGGATCCCAGGTGGCTGTTCTTGATTCAGTGAGCTCCCCAGAGCTCCAGCCAGCCATCACTGTGAGAATTTTCCTCACTGTCCCTATCCCCTTGCTCATATAGACTCTCTTCCCCCACTATCAGCTGGACCAGGGACTCAGCCCAGTGCTCAGCCATGTATCCCTGCCTCTACCTCTATTCATTGTTGGATGTAAGTACTGTGATAGCACTTAGGCTTCAGCAGTAAGAAAAAAAAATGATATCCTAAAATTCACAGGCAAATGGATGGATTTGGAGAATGTCCTCCTGAGCAAGGTATCACAAACCCAGAAAGATAAGCAGGGGACTTTAAAAGTAAAGAACATCTAAGTTACAAACCACAACAACTGAACAGCTTAGGATCTAAAGGAACTTAAGAGAGACATCCAGGGAGTCCCCTAGGAAGAGAAAATAGAGAAGATCTCCTTAGCTAATTGGGAGCATAAGAGTTGCAATCAAGAAGAGGTGGGAACAAATCATGAGAGAAGGAGATCATTTTCAGGATTTCAATGGGCAACTGCTTTGAGTTCAGAAAAAGCTGATTCAGTAATCACACATTTGCTAGAAGTTATGGCCATCATGGGTCCTGTACAAATTAAGACTGGCAGTGCTCCAGCATATGTCTCTGGTAAAATGAAAAGGGTGTTTTTGCTTATTGTAATATAAAGCATATTACAGGTATACCACACAATCCTACAGGGCAAGCAGTCATAGAGAGATCAAATTGAACTCTAGAGGGGATGCTAAATGAATAGAAGGAAATAATAAAGACCCCTAGAAATAGAATAGATGATGCTTAATTAACTCTGAAAATTTTCAATGCTAATGAGAAAGGAACAATAGGTACGGAAAGGCACTGGACTATAGTAAAAAACAACTAAGCTAAATCAGCCTGTCTACTTCAAAGCTGTGCTGACCTCAGAATGGAAAAGAGCATATGTGATACGCTGGAAAAGGGGTTTCCATAGGTAAAGGAAAGCTGTGGGATCAAAATTAATAAACACTTGATTTGAACCAGAGAAACTTTATGACATATAGAAATAATGGCTCATTGACTTATGTGACAATTCTTTAAGTTGTAAGAAAAATTCAAGGATTGGGGCAGGGTTTTGTTTTTACTTTACAGAAAACTATACATACTTATCTGCAATAAGCAAAAAGACTTTGGACATATAGACATCTAAATCAGAAGGAAAGGTTATCCAGAAAAAATTTACAAGCAAGAAATACCAGACCAATTGGTACCAATACACTCTACAGGATAAAATCTCACTGCCTAACATCTATATCTCTCTATTTATAAGAAAAGTTGAAGCCCCAGTTCAATTATAAATTAAAGCTGGCTTTGGAGTTCGAGTGTGGCTCTCTCCTTCTCTAAACCCAAACATACTTGTTAAAGGAAAATGCAAAATTTTTGTATCACATCAGAAGAGCCACTTTATATGGAACAGAAGAACAACCAGAATTAAGGGACTATTGCTACTAATTTTATTAAATATAAACTTATATCAAAATTTATTAGAATAACATATATTCTAAACATTTTATTGTGATGTTAATGATCATATAGAGTACTAATTAATTGTTAAAAAAGAAAGCTTTAGCTTCCTGTACATTGTGTTGGGTTTAGTCTCTTATCAGTTTTCTGCAGTGAACCATGGCAATGCCTAACTTCAATCTTTGAAGTATACAAAAGGAAGATGGAGGGTCCACAACAATGATTTCACGTGGACTATGACAATGCCACTAGGCTAAAAACACCAGCCAAAGATCAAAGTTGGACTACAAAGTGTTCAGGACAATTTCAAGATGGCTAGCTGAGGTGAATCAGCTTCACATTCTACTCTATCCAGAACTTGAGACAAGCCTAGCACTTTTCTGTTATGAAGAGACTGGACAACAAATGATACAGCTATCTATCTTCAGACTTGAAAATTAACAGAATTTTTCTTTTCTGGATCTCCTAAAGATGTTATCACCCCCAAACAACAGGAAGTAAATTTAAGAACATAGACTCCCACATTTCCAAGAGGTGGGGTGGAGGGTGGGTTTTGGTATTGCAAGGGGTTATGGATGATTGTCATTGTCTAGGGTAATTGGTTACAAATTGGTTGTGGTTAGGGAAAAAGCTCAACAAGTGAGATTAGATACAAGGCTTTTGCTTGAAAAAAATGTAGTGATATATTTTATATTTAATAAAATCAGGCTGGAATATCAGAGAACAGGATTACCTACATTCAAGCCATGAGGACAGAGAGTGGTAACCTACACCTTTAATCCCATCACACAGGAGATCGGGATCTTTCTGTATTTCTACGAGTTCAAGGCCTAAAAAGCAAACAATAGTAGCTCACACTTTTAATCCTAACTCTAGGATAATGATGCAAAGTTGAACCCGGAAGTGAAATAACTGGGCAGGAAAGATTTCACCTAAAGCAGGCAAAGGCAGACATTAGGCATGCTGTAGGAGTGACTAGACAGGTGGAGGACTCATGAAGACAGCACTTACCCTGTTCAGCCTGAGAAGTTGGCTGGGTGAGAACTGACTGTGGTTTGTTTCCTCTAGCTTTTCTCCAATATCTGGTTCCAGGTTTTCATTATATCCTAATCAGAATTTGTGCAATATTTCAGAGATAATGAAATTTTTGGAAATGTAATATTTCTTAGGTTGCATTACATGAATATAATGCAATTTAATTACATATTATTTCTGCAAAGGGATTTATAATTTTTAAGCCAATGGAAACTCCAAGTTTTGTATTAAGAGCCATTTGTGTTGGGCAATGGTGATGCACACCTTTAATTCAAGCACTTTGAAGGCAGAGTCGGTCAGATCTCTGTAAATTTGAGGCCAGCCTGGTCTATAGAGAGCATTCCAGGACAGTCAAAGTTATACAACCCTGTCTTGAAAAACAAAAAATCAACAACAACAAAACCTCAGCTTTTTGTAAAAGAGTCTTGGAATATCTTCCTGATTAAATATATTAGTATTAATTAATTAATTATTGTTTAGTATTAGTTATAATAAATTTAAATATTTACAGATTATTGAAATAATAAAAAATTATTGCTATAAGAATAATTTAAAAAAGACTAGCTATATGAGTTAATGGAAGAGTCTTACATATGAAAAAATTCTTTTCCTGATTTACCTTATTTACCTTTTAAAAATCCATCACTACCTTTGATATGTCATAAGCATTTAATAAATATCATTTGATTTTTAATATTCATCATTATTTTGGTATGTAATTTGAACCTAAAAATTCCCCAGCCTTTCCACTTTCCTCGGGGTAGACAGTGGATAAATCTCATAGCATGACATAGGCACATTGATCATGGAAACAGCTTTAAATGCAAGTAGTAGCTTCTTAATGGAAGTAATATCCCAACCCAAACAATTTGACAAGATGCTAGAGGGCGCCACTCCCCTATCCCAGTACAAGCTAATAGAAAGATCAAAAGTTGAAGCCTAAGTCTTCACAGATGCCATGTCTTGAAAAAAAAAAAAAAGGAACAAGACCGCTCCCTAGCGGCTCTGTCTTTTGTAAGTGTTCCAATGGACCAAATAAAAGGACAAACTGTCAGGGCTCACAAGAAAATATTTGCGTACTCTCTGTGGCAGCTCTGATGGACTCAGACACTGTGTTCTCAAGAGCACTTCATTGTCTTGTCCCTCCTTATTGAACAAGGAAGGAAAAGTGACCAGACATCAGCCAGTAAGGAAGTAGATTCCCCCTCCCTCAGTCTGTTTTATTTAGAGGGAAAGGAAATATGGGATTCAATAAAACTCTTAAGAGAGTCATGACTGTTTCTGGAAGAGGAACAGGGCAATTTCATAGGAAACAATGACATGTGCAGTTAAAGAATATTTTAATGAGAAAATGTATGTATGTGTGTTGTGTATGTTTGTTTTGTGTGGATGTGTGTACATGTATGTGTGAGTGTATGTGAAGGGCAGAAGTCAACACCAAGGTAGGCTTTTGTTTGAGGACAGGGAATCCAGACCGGGGTTCTCTTGCTTGTGTGGTACACATTTTTGCTGACTGAACCATCTCTGTATACATGGAGAAAGGTTTTTTTTTTTTTTTCTTTAAGAATAATCTATGTTGGTACAAAGCAAGTCTCAGCATGTTTCAATAGTCTTTCTTTTTATGTTCTTTTCTATAACTGTATCAAAATCTAATAAAAATCCACCATCTACATGCAAACTATCAGGACAAAGGAATTCAGAATAAAGCAACAATTTGTATTTCGCTAGGAGCTATAGGCTAAGCAACTAAAATTGAATTTCTAAGAATGTATTATGGGTTTCAACTCTCCTCTTAGTCTTGTTCTGGTTATTTCATCTTTAGCCTACTCTTCCAGGATCAACACCAGAACAACTGACAATTATTAATAGCAGTGTGAGTACCATTCAACAGATTTGAAATCAAAGTAGCCCATTTACCTTATAAGGAAAAAATAGCACTGAGTTTTATTTAAAAGATGACTTAACTCTATACATACAGAGAAGAGCTGGAAAACATTACAAACAAGCATGCCTCAAGAAGTTCTGTGACAAGAAAAGGCACTTTAGGGCAAAGTGTCCAGGTACAATGAGGCAGAAAAGCATGGCCTATTGATTTTCTGAGTCCTGGTCAAAAATCTTGATCTCTTTAGTCTCAATTCCCAAAGGACCCAGGGAGGGGATCATACTGTGATCATCATCTGCTGCCTGTACTACTTGATGATGCTTTTGTTTGCCCTATCCTCTCCCTCAAGGATGTACCCTTCCTCTAAGGGTCATCTATCTTCCATGGGAAACTTCTTCAAAACTGTCAGAAGTGAACCTGTCCTCCAGGAAAGCATGTCTGATGGTGCTCACAAACCCACAGTGAGAGCTGTGTTAGCTGCTGCTGTCTCTAAATACATTGAGTGAATCTCATGTAGCTTATCAGGGCATTTGTTTGGGGGTTTGTGTCTTCTGCTTTACTTATGTAAGGATATATATATATCCTTTGAATGAGAGTTCAAAGGTTGTGGCATCTCTCAATGTTCTTGATGTCCAAAGCAGCTAGCTTCATTCTCACATTATAAATCTGGGGAAATGATGTTGAAAATGTTGAGACAAAAGGAGAAAGGAAGTATAAAATCAAGCTGAAATGTCCCTCTAGATTGAAAACCTATCAGTAAGTAGAATCAGTAACATACAGCTCCATGTGAAAAGGACTGAATGAAAACAGGAATCATTTCATCTTCCCATGGCACCAAAGGACAGGTGAGTGGGTGGAGGGTTCAGAGATTCCACCTGGTGACTGCTCTCACTCACTTTAGATGGCTTTTCTCTCTGCTGGCTCAGCTTCAGGCAGCCTCTCCCAGGTACTGGCAAAGCTCCAAGCTTTTGTCCTGCCAGTTGCAACCCAGCAGGAAGTAAAGACCTATTTTGTTTTGCTTTGTATCATTTCCGGACAAGAAGAACTGGAGGGAATTTTTTCTGACATGGACGAGATTATGTCATTTGCCTACTGGCAAACTTACCAATGCATCTAGGCTATGCAGACTCAGGCACAAGACCTGGCAATGCTCTGTGGGGCTATCAGCTTACTCCCAGAGCTGTGGGGTAGTATCACTTGTCCGGAACCAATACTGGGAAGGAGGAGAGATAACCAGTACTGCAAGTCAGAGACCTGGTTTCCAAAAAAGCGTCAGGGCTCTGCCATCAAAGATAAATAGGAAGGAGCCTAAATCAACATAAAACACAAATATATTAGAGACGTGCTCAATGAATACTTTGGATTGAATAAATTGAGAGATCTAGGGATGTTTTAGTGATTCATTTTTACTTTATGTGTATGAGTGTTTGCCTAAATGTATATATGCGTACCACATGTATACTTGGTACCCACAGGGGCCAGTTGTAGGGCACTGGATTCCATGGGACTAGTGTTAAAGAGTCAGTTGACATGTGGGTGTTGGGTACCTAACCTGGGTCCTCGGCAAAAGCAGCAAGGCTCTTAACTTCTGAGCCATCTCACCATCCCTGGGTCCAGGGATTTAATGCAATGTAAAGATACTTCCATTCTCCCCTCATCGTGATTCTTCCATTACGAGAAGCACTATTCACAATAAAAGAGGGCTGGCACTTGAGACATCTTGAATCCTGGTGCTCAGCACGAAAAGCAGTATTGCCCATTAGACCATTCCTGCAGCTCCATTCATGCTCAGGATGAACAAAGGATTTAAAATACCTTTCATGTGGTCCTCATGAAAACAGAAAGACATAATAAATATGGCAAATAGTGAAAAAGTAATAAATTAATATTTGGTGATGAATCCATTCCCTTCAAATTGGTGCCGGTGTGACTTTAAAGTCTGGGTATAGAGTTTGTCACTCTACTCATACAAAGTGTAATTAGCTGGAGACAATGCTTAATACTTCAAAAAGAATTGCATTATTTTGGTAGAATGCCATTTTTCTTTAAAGTATGAAAACTAGCAAGCCAAAGGAATTGACTATGAAGACTGACCATGTAAAAAGGAAAGCCGCTGGTCATCCCATTTTGTAAGCAACTGCTGTTTCACTACACAGTGACTGGCATATATTTAGCGATTACTTTTTGAGATGTTTTATGCTTTGACAACTACTGTAGGAACCTTATTCTCTCTGAGCATATGCAGCATATCAGACTGCATCTGGAATCCTTCCCACAGATATTTTCTGTTTTCTAGAATCATTATAAAGATACTAACAGACCAAACTGCAGAAGGCAAATATTCCAGCTATTAAAACCTGGAAAAGTGCTCAAATTAGGGTGATATAATCTGTAAACCTTATATAGAAAAATAAATCCCAAATAAAATGCCAGGGACTAAAAAGCCTTCTAGAAAACTTAAATGTCCACTGGCTTTAATTTTGAAGAGGAGATATGTTGAAGGGGGGGGATGACAAAGCACAGATTTTGTTAAATTAAATATACTACATTCATTCTAAAAAAGAAGGTCTTACTGTGAGTAACAGAAGAAAACATAACAAAACAAGAAACTTCAGAGACTCTACACCAATCCATCAGTTTTAAACATTAGGAGAGCTGAAGTTGAGCCATGAGATATAAACATCAAACAACAACAAACAAACAAAAACAGACAAAAAAAAAAACCCCAAAGAAATAAAATTCTCCTTAATCTTACAAATCACTCATCTCTGATAACATCTAATTATTTGTAATGTTTCCCTATAATTGAGATGACTGTATTGACTTATATTCACAGTTTGTAGTTTTACTTACTAAAACTATATAAGAAACTCATCTTAAATTCTTTTTTCTTGAGACAGAGTCTCATTATACAGATCTGGATGGTGTGGAGCTCACATAGTTCTACCTGCCTCTGTCTCCCAAGTGCTGGGATTAAAAGTGTGTGCCATCACCTCCTGCCCTAAATTATTTTCTAAGAAGGGGAAAAAAGCATTTGTTTTTGTTTTTAAAGAATTTTCTTTATTTATTCCTAGGTAAGTCTTGTTTTTAACAATATGGAGGCAAAACCAATTTTTATTTTTTTACAGTTTATCATTTAATATACACTGCTGCTCCATACAAATAAGAACATTTATTCACCTTAACATTTTAAGGTAGATATTACCACTATATGCATTTGGAAACAAGAAACTAGAATATCAGCAGCTGATGGGATTCCAGGTCTCTTGTAACTAGTGACCTGGTAGCTCTGAGCATCAACCTGCCCCTCAATGCCCTCTCCACACCTCTCTGTAAGATGTCCTTCAAGAGCTGTACCCAGACCCACACACACACCATCGAAAACTCGAATGTTATCTGATCAAGAATTAAAACCAGTGTGAGAAAACAAGCTAGGGAATGACAAAGTCCCAGAGCTGGGCATTTAAAATAGCTTATGACAGTCAGTGAAAGCAACGTATGATTCCTAGTCTGGAAATCAAATCACTGCAGCCCCAAAAAATCCTAAGGAAAGAAACAAGGGCGGCAGATGTAGAGATGGCTCCATGGTTAAAAGCACTGGTTCGGGGGCTGGAGAGATGGCTCAGCGGTTAAGAGCACCGTCTGCTCTTCCAGAGGACCCGGGTTTGATTCCCAGCACCCACATGGCAGCTCACAACTGTCTGTAGTTCCAGTTCCAGGCAAACACCAAGGCAAATAAATAAGTAAATAAAGTTTTAAAAAGCACTGGTTCTTCTTGAGGTTCTGGATTATACTCAGCACTCACATGGCTGCTCACATCTGTCTGTAAGTCCAGTTCCAGGGCTTCTGATACCCCCACACAGACACACATACAAGCAAAACACCAATGAACATAAAATAAAAATAATTTTTAAAAGAAACTTTTTAAAAAGAGATCTGTGTTGATAACACATACCAAGAGGACTGAGACTGTAACTTGGCACTCAGATATTTCACAGGTGCACGTTTTTGCTACGGGGACATGGAAAGGGTGCTACTTCTTCTGTGTATCAGCACTGACGTTGGTGACTTCATTGTCTCCTTGAGAGCCCATGTAGCACCACCTCCCCAAGCTACTCCAAGAGACGACCAGGTCTTTACTTCCTGAATTCGTGAAAATCTCTTACTCCGAATGTGGTACTCATGAGCACACTCAAGCCTCGGAAGTTCCAGAATTTCACAGAGGAAGTGTCACAGAGATTACAACACTCTGTCCTTGGTTAAAGATGAATTAAGCTTTTGACACATCTTTTCCCTAACCCCTGTGGAAGGATATGACACAAAATGTCATTTATTCGTTCTTGTTACACTTCAGCAACAAAGAAGTTGTACTACTCTTGTGTACAGCCTGAGATGACTATATTTCAACAGTTTACTTATGCAGATGTAAATAAACCTTCATTTATTCTGGAAGTATCGACGAGTATGCAAAGATCAGAGGAGCACCCCCCCCAACATACACACACACACACACACATCTTAATTTCTCCAGTCCTAGTGAGTAAAGTTCTCCACTAATGACATCACTCCTGTGCAAAGTCACTGGGTTACCGCTGTCTTCTAGCAAGTGGTCACACCAGCGCAGAGTTCACTTCCTTTATCTTGGGGGTTTGGGGAAGGACATCCCAGGGTCCCCCAGGGAAGGGCAGGGCAGTAGGATGAAACAGACAGCACGCGCTCGCGCGTGTCCCTAAGCCACTCAGCTCAGGGGCGGGGCGCTGTACTTCCTCCTGATGCGGAGACCCTTACTTCAGGGAATTTCCCTTGCCTTTCGAGTCACCGTGCATAAAAGGGGCTCGCGAGGCTCCAGAACCCCAGATAGCAGCACAGTGCCTGCAGTCAGCTCCTGGGCTCCACATTCCAGCCACACTCTTTTCTCAGCGTCATGGCCCCAACCACCAGCCTGTTCCTCCGCTCAGCGATGCTGTTGCTGCTGCTGCTGGTGGCCACTCACCGCCAGGCTACAGGTGGGTCCCGCGGCTGTCATCCCTGGAGGAGCCTCAGGTGGGCGCAGCCACCCACAGTCCCTCTGACACAGTGTCTTTTCCCACAGGGGCTGTTCTGGCCACTGAGCTGCGCTGTCAGTGCGTGAAGACTCTGCAAAGAATTGATTTTAAGACTATCCAGAGCTTGAAGGTGACACCCCCAGGACCCCACTGCACCCAGACGGAAGTCATGTGAGTGTCCCCAAGGGTCGTTTCTGCCACTGCCAGTTTCCCAGCCCCTCCTGCTGCCCCATACTCACCCCAGGAGAATCAAGTGCCTTATAAGGGTCCCCCTTTCTCTCTGTAGAGCCACTCTCAAGAATGGTCAAGATGTTTGTCTCAACCCTGAAGCCCCCTTGGTTCAGAAGATCATCCAAAAGATACTAAACAAGTGAGTCTTGAGTTGTACTTACACTTGACTGAGTCTTAGAGTCCTGGTGTCTGATTCCTGAAAATTATATCAGGGGAAAATCAAGATTAACTACAGGTCAGACAGCTGGGTTATTAGTTTTATCGTTATCTTTGCCTTGTGATCATCAATTTGTTCTGGTGTCAGAAAGATCTGACTTGCTTCTACCATCTACACACTCAAAAGCCCTACTCTAATGGAAGGCCGCTGTGTGTGTGTCCCTAAGAATTAAACAGAATTGACTAGTGGCATTGTAAAGCCTCCTATCTGCTGAGATACAGTACTTATCCCTGCCTTTTCCAGGTCTTTGAGCTGTAAAGTGAAACTTCTGGTTTGAACCAAGGTCTTCCTTTGAGGCTTCTTGATGAAGAACAGAGGTTTTGCAGAGACCACTTGATATTCAAGCATAGGTTCTCTTATTCTGTCTGAATTAAACAATAATGCAATACTAATAGGTGCTAGTCATATTTACTCTACAGCTTAAGGGAAGCTGTGTCTTTATATTTTTATTCTTCATATCATTTGGACTGTTTGAAGCTAGTACAATTGGAAGCCCAGTTCTACTATTGTAATTTCAAAAGCATCCAGAATGCTTATTGCTAGATAATGCAGCCATAGCTTAGATCACAATTTCTGGGTGGGAAGTTAAAGATGACTGATTTTGGAGAATAAAACAAGGTTCAGATGAAGGTGAAAGAGAGCTGTGAAATCTGCCTTTCCAGTTCCTACTAACAGCAAGCATTTTCTCATTACAGAGGCAAGGCTAACTGACCTGGGAAGTACTGGAGAATGGGCTGCTGCACCTCAAGGAGAATAATGAAAGAGAACCAGCACCCAGGAAGCCTGGATCGTTCCTGAATGTGTCTTACTGTCTGAAAGTTAAACTATTTATTTATATATGTATTTATTTATTTATTTTTCAATTCTCAGATATTGTCATGTTTATTGTAATATTTAAGGATACAAATGTGTTTGGAAATTCACTGTGATGTTTCAAAAGGTCATTTTAACATGTTAAATCAAAGTCCTTATACTTAAGTAGTTGGAAGGTGATGAACTGTTACATCTTTTCACTAATTACTTTCTGAGAGGGTGATTAGGCACTAGCCACATCATGCCCCTGCTCTGATAAAAGACTGGGGACAAATGGGGGACATGCACAGATGTAGTCAGATCACTTTCAGGGTAAGATTGGGCATGTACACACCAATGTTTGTGAGCATTGAGAAGGGTAGAATAGCAGTTATAAACTATATCACAGCATTTCTGATGTTGACTTGTCAAGAACTGTAATGTTGTGAATATCCCTTGGACATTTTATGTCTTCTTTGTAAGGCACAGTGCCTTGGTTAGCAATTATTTTGTCCTGTTTTCTCATGTCTTGAAGTAGAAACATTCATTTATCCCTGTACTTTTACAAATAATAAACTAATAAAATTTTAAATTAAAAAAGATTCCATGCTTAAGTTTGTTTTCTACTCTTCGGTCTTTTGCTCCCCCACGGTACCCAAAGTGTCAGGAATGCATAGCAAGCCACCACTCCTATAAGGACAGCTACTAGCTGAAACCTTGTTGTTTCTCTCAAGAAGACATTCTGATGCCTTTCAGAGTCTATGCAGGATATTTTTCCCATAAATCAACTTGAGATTCCACACTAGCACAATGGTTTTTGAAAATTTAACAAATATTTTTTAAAGCTCCCATTTCCACTGTTCTCCTAAGCATTTATTTATCTGTGGTTTTATTAACATACCCTGCTTTCCATCATAACAAAGTTGAGTCTGAACTCTAGTGAGGTGGCGAGTCCTTCCTTGGAACTCAATTGGTGCCTTGAAAATAAAACTTAGAAAATATGAGAGGATAAGTGCTTAAACTGTACAAAAGATCACTGTGAGGGGGAGTGAGCCTTAATTTCCTGAGCTGGGACGCTGTTCTAATTTTGCCAAGTTTAAATGTTCTCTAAGCCAGTATGTTTTGACTTAGAATTTCCAAGACAGACAGGAGCACACTGAACTCTCAGAAGAGAAATAAAGACTGGAGAGAGAGAGACAGAGAGAGAGAGAGAAAAGGAGAGAGGCAAGCATGAGGGACAGGACTTGTCTGGTGGCCTGGAACTCATTAATAGGATGATTCTTAGTAATTTTTTCAAACATTCTTACTATTATTTTACCTTCCACTTTTATTCATTTACACCCCTCATTAACTAGAAAATACACATTTCCTCATTTCCTCCTATCAGATCACTTGAAACAGACTAAATTCATCTCCTTTGATAACACAATGATATTTCTCCTTGTTAGGTAAAATATGATACGTTGATTTTTGAGACTATTAATTTATATGATAATCATAATTTTATTAGTTTTTCACTTAAAGAGTTTGATTTGCTGATGCAGACAAAAAGTATGCTAAATATGGCAAAGCTGAACCATTTAACAAGACAAAGAGCAGAATTGGAGCTCATAATTTATTTTTAGTAATTTAGTTTTAAGTACATGGAGACAGCATATAGTTCCTTACCAAATACTAATTGTTGATTTATTCTGAATTCCATTGTCCTAATAGCTTATATATGGAAGGTGGATTTCAGTAGATGGCTGTGGAAAAGATCATAATAAGACAGACGACTGTAATATGCTTA
The DNA here is from genome assembly GCA_004025045.1 of Sigmodon hispidus. Taxonomy (NCBI): domain Eukaryota; kingdom Metazoa; phylum Chordata; class Mammalia; order Rodentia; family Cricetidae; genus Sigmodon; species Sigmodon hispidus. The sequence goes on along the minus strand of PVIH01005699.1, from coordinate 11,975 downwards.
GACTTGCTTTGTACCTACATAGACCATTCCTAAAGAAGAAAACTTTGTCTGGGAATAGGGAGGTGATTCAGTCTGCAAAGTTCTGCAAAGAGCCTGGTATACAAGCATGAGAACTCAAGTCTGGATTCCCTGGCCCCACATGAAAGCTAGACATGGTATTGACTTCTGCCCTCCACATGGACTCACATACATGCGTGCACATACCCACACAAAACAAACATACATAGTATACACACAGAGATTCACATCATAAAAACATATGCAGTATACACACATACACACTTATATAAAAGCATACATAGTACACACACACACACACACACACACACACACACACACACTTTCTCATTATAGCAACTTTTAAATTAACTGTAAATGTCCCTGGATCCTATAAAATTGCATAGTTCCTCCTCCAGACAAGGTCATATTTTTATTAAGAGTTTTGCCGCATCCCATACTTCCTTTCACTTTCAAACAAAACAAACTGGAAAAATGCACTTCCCTATTTCTTGTCTGGTTTCTAGTATCTTCTTCCTTCCTTATTCAATAAGGAGGGACGGGACAATAAAAGCTTGAGAACGCGGTACCTGAGTCCATCAGAGCTGCCACAGAGAGTACGCAAATATTCTCTCTTGTCTGCTCTGACACAGTTCATCCTTTTATTTAATATGTTGGAACACTTGTAAAAGACAGAGCCAAGCTGGAGAGAATTTTTGTATGGCTTCTTTGGAGATCCACGCTGGCCCAAACGCTTGTTCCTCCTACGTCAGCCTCCAAAAGGCTGGGATTACTGGTTTGAGCTATCATACCCAAAACTGGCTTTTAGTGAAACAGAAACTGTGAGGTACTAACGGAGCACATTTAGGCTAGTTCCCAAGCACCAAAACCCATGTAAGAGTAAAAAACTCTTAGAAATTCTGCCTAAAAGACCTGTACTTCTCTTACTAGGCATGGCAGTGTTAATATTCCTACAGTTACAGTTACATCTAGACTTGTAGTAAATGGAATTACTATATTCAACTAACATCTCACATCTAATTATCATATTTATAAAGTTGGACTGAAGCAGCTTTTTTTTTTTTTTTTTTTTTTGTCATTTAAGACAGCGGCTCTCTATGTAGGCCTGTCTGGACTTACTGTGTAGACCATGCTGGTCTTGAACTCTCAGAAATCCACCTGCCTCTGCTGGAAACAGTTGTTTTATACTTACATAGGTTACTATCTTGATGATATTAAAAACCCCTGGCTTGCCCTACAGCATTCTATAGTTTACCCTCACTAAATGCATACTGATTATTATATTGGCAAATAATTACACTTCTGCAAATTCTCCATGATTACTTCTCTCAATGTTGAGTTTTGAGCTCAGCACTGGGGCCTCTTCCACTCATGTTAGGCAATGTGTACATACATTATTAGCTTCACTCAGCTTTGCTACACTTGTCTCACACAGCTCTTACTTGTGTGAGAGAGTTTTAGTGTCAGTATATTGAAGCATGTGGTTTTATTTTCCTCTCAAGTTTACTGAAGATGTTCTGCTCTTACTGCAGCTGAAAAGAAACAGAGGACTATGAAACACCAGGCTAAAAACGAAGCCTTCTGGCAGTGTTTTCCGAACAGGAATGCTTGCAAACTTCACCTGAATAAAAATAGGATAGCTGACTGAAAGGCAAGGGAAGTATCTGGTAAAGTGTGAACTAGGAAGCACAGATTTACTTTGAAGGGGAATGAACATCTATAATGTATCAGCTAACCTCTTGTTTATGTGATAAAATACCTGACCAAAGCAACTTGGACTTATTTCAGTTCAAGGTGGCAGTGTGGAGCCTGAGACAGCTGCTCATACTTTACCCGCAGTCTGACACTAGAGATCAGAGACTGGCTAATACTGCTAGTTCGCTCACCTCCTTTCCCCAACCCCTTTAAATATATTGCTCCCATGAAATGTTGCTGCCCATGCTGGGGTTATGTTTCTTTGCGCCATCAAACCTTTCTACAAACATTACCATAGATACAGCAGGAGGTATGTTTCCATGGTGATTCTAATTTCCATCAAGTTGATAATGAAGATTCACAATTACATTTAATAAGCACATGCATATTATTTTGTGAATAATTTTATAGATGATTGCTAAATCTGCCATGCATGTGAATAGAGAATATTTAAAAGATGCAACATTTTTCTAGACTTTTAAAATTTTATTTGTTTATATTTTCATACTCACTTCTTTCTCTGTGTGTTACTGTGTTGGGGCATGTTCATGCCATGCAGTACAGGCAGAGCTCAGAGGACAGCTTTCAGGAGTCAGTTCTCGCCCATTATGTGGATCTCTGGAATCAAAATCAGGTCGTTAGACAGGCTGCAAGCTCCTTTACTTGCTGGGCCATCTTGCTATTCTATTTACAGACTTTGTAGTTGCTTAGTATGTCAGTTGCAAAAACATGCATAAAATACAGATCATAAGAAAAGCTACTTTTACATTTATAATAGTAAATATTCTATAAAACATTTATGTATGCATATGTATGACTATATATATCTAGGAATACTAACAAAATGCACAAACACACACATTCCCAGCACCAAGGTATAGAACTTGACCATGGTTCCCGTTCCACTCTGTACCTTCTCTCCAGTCTGTCACACTTCTTCCACCTCAACTCTCTTGAATTTAGTTTTGCCTCACATGTGGCTCTAAATTTAACCTATTATTGGATTTTCAAATCCTCTCTAGTTTTATGCTGAACTTTAGATAAATTAGATAATGATGCTATAGACAAGATTCTATCCAGCATTCAGCAGCATGTATATGCACTGCATACAAGGCCAACTTTCTTTTGTAGATTTTTACATCAACATTTATTTGATTCTCCAAGGGCTAAAAATTTGAATTGTGTTAAAAAAGTAGGTATTGTAGAAGTATTTATTTATAATAAATTGTGTAAAGGATTAGTATTTATTGAAGGGTATATGAACACTTATAAACTGAGCTTTAGGACAATTTTTGGAGAGTGGAATGTCCTATGATGGAAGGAAGAATTGATCTGCTTTTTGAGAATGTAAGAACAAAACAGGATCCACTGGTCTGTGTTCTCTGAGTCTCAGTTTTGGCCATGCCCGTAGGGGTGCTGAACTCAGCAACTATGCATCTGAGCTTTTTAAGATAACGCCTGAATCCCACATAATTGTTTTTACTTTTTCTATTATAAATAGTACAGAATTAAAAGTCTTTTTTTGAGACTGTTTCTCTGTAAAACAGTCCTGGCACTCACTCTCTACCCCAGGTTGGCCTCAAACTTACAGAGATGCACTGGCTGGTGCAAAATTAAAAATCTTAGAACTAATTTCCAGCTAGGCATATTATAGATACACAAGACTCTCTGTCTCTCTGTCTCTCTCTCTCTCTCTCTCTATATATATATATATATATATATATGTAGCTGTTTTGTGTTATTGACTGTGTCCTTGGCTTTACAGAAGCTTCTCGGTTTCACAAAGTCCCATTCATTGGTTGTTGTTCTTAGTGTCTGTGCTACTGGTGTTATACTTAGGAAGTGGTCACCTGTGCCTCTGTGTTGGAGGATATTTCCCACTTTCTTTTCTATCAAGTTCAGTGTGGCTGGGTTTATATTGCGGTCTTTGATCCACTTGGATTTGAGTTTTGTAGTAGGCAGGGTGATAGGCTTGAATCTATTTGCATTTTTCTACATACTATCATCCAGCTATGCCAACAACATTTGTTAAAGATACTATCTTTTTTCCATTGGATATTTTGGACCTCTTTGTCAAAAATCAAGTGTTCATAGGTTTCCTTATCTCCTCCTCGGCAAGGATAGTAGGTCCCAAGTTCCCAAGGTGGCTTTGTTCAGCATCCACTCCAGGCAAATCCACTTTCCTCATCCCCACATCAAGACTGGCTCAAGTGTTCCCCTGGAGGGAATGGGCTCCAAAGTGTGAGTTCAAGGTGCTTCAGATCCCAAGCTGTTCAGTGTTTGTGGTTTGCAGCCTGGACATCCTTTGTGAAGCTATTGTAAAAGGTGATGTTTCCCTTATTTCTTTTTCATCCCTTTATCTTTAGTGTATAGGAGGACTACTGATTTCTTTGAGTTAATCTTGTATCCTGATACCTTTCTGACAGTGTTTATCAGCTGTAGAAGTTCCCTAATAGAATTTTGTGGGTCACTTATGTATACAATCATATCATCTGCAAATAGAGATAGTTTCACTTCTTCTTTTCCAATTTGTATCCCCTTAATCTCCTTTTATTCTCTTATTGCTTTCGCTAAAACTTAGGGAACTATATTGAACAGATAAGGGAATAGCGGACAGCCTTGTACAGTTACTGATTTTAGTGGGGATTGCTTTGAGTATTTCTTCATCTAGTTTGGTGTTGGCTGTTGGCTTCTGTAAATCACCTGTATTATATTTAGTTATTTTCCCTGTACTCCTGATCTCTCCATGACTTTTATTATAAAAGAGTATTGGATTTTGTCAAAGGCTTTTTCAGCATCTAAGTAGCTGATCACTGGCCCCGGCCAGCAGGGTCTTCAGTGTGGACCTGAACCTGGGAATGAAACAAATGGAAGGCAGGAACACAAAGAACGGAAGGACAAGACAAATATCTCTTATCAAGTCCTTCTAACCTTTATTGTTTCAGCCAATATTTATACAGAATCTCTGCCATGCAGGTAGCTGGGAGGAAAGGGGTGGGATATTCAAAAGAATGTGGCAAGCCTGTGAGGAGAAGTAACAGACAGGGTTGAATTGATATGGAAATCTATGTGTTATCAGTTGAGGGCCTGGAGGATGTCACCTGCTGATCTGAGAAGGTCAAGGAGAAAGCCTGGAGTCATGGTTTAGCTTAAAACAATAAGGGGTGTAGTCTTCTGGTAATTGGCTATCTAGGGTATAGACTGCTGGTAAATGGCTAGCTGTAGGAGCTAAAATATGGCTAAATTAGGCTTCGGCTCCCAACAGATTACATGTATTTTTTCCCTTCAGATTGATTATATGATGGATGACATTTACAGTTTTCCATATGTTGAACCATTTCTGAAATGAAGTCTACTTGATTGTGGTGGATGATACTTTTATATGTTTTTGCATATGGTTTGCCAGTATTGTGTTGGGAATTTTTGCATCAATGTTCATGAGGGAAATTGGTCTGTAATTCTCTTTCTTTGTTGCATCTTTGAGTGGCTTGGGTATTAGGGTTGTTGTGGCCTCATAAAAAGAGTTTGGTAATATTCCTTCAGTTTCTACTGCATGAAACAGTTTGAGGGTATTGGTATTAGTTCTTCTTCGAATAGTAGAGTTCTGCACTAAAACCATCTGGACCTGGACTTTTTTTTACTTGGGAGACTTTTAATGACAGCTTCAATTTCCTTTGAGGTTATAGGTCTGTTTAGGTTTTTAATCTGATCTTGATTTAATTTTGGTAAATGGTACCTGTCTAGAAAGCTGTCCATTTCTTCTAGGTTTTCCATTTTTGTGGAGTATAGATTTTCAAAGTATGATCTGATAATTCTCTGGATTTCCTGGGAGTCTGTTGTTATATCCCCCTTTTCATTTCTGATTTTGTTGATTTGGATAATTGTCACGAGCAGAATCCCGGGCATTTCCCCAGTGGTCAGCTGGAGACAAATCGGACAGAAAGCCTAGACACTCAATGGCGGTTCAATAACCTTTTACTGATGCTTATTCAGAATACACAATCCACATCAAACACATTAATCACACATTAATATGATCACACATTAATATACATTAATATAATCATACGACCTTTTCCTCGCCGTTATGTCCACACTTTCTGTCAATGCCCCCGGGGTGGGAGTAGTC
>PVIH01005698.1:0-120561 GCA_004025045.1 Sigmodon hispidus | reverse complement strand
TGGCAGGGAGCCGACAGTCCTATGGTCACACTGGCCCAATAATGCTTGGATCAGTCTTCACTCCCGGCCAAATCCAGTTTTGTCCCCCCTCCCTCAAGAGTGAGTCAGGTGTTCCTATAGATGGACTGGGGTTTGAAGGGTCAGTCCAGGGTGTTTCTGATCCCAAGCTGTTCAGTGGTTGTGGTTTGCTGCTTGGGCAAGTTTGGCTTTTTTTCCTGTTTGTTTGTTTAGAGACTACTAGTGAGTGAGTACATCCCCTGCTTATCTCTCTGAGTTTGTGATACTTGCTCAGGAGGATATTCTCCAAATCCATCCATTGGCCTGCGAATTTTGGAATATCATTTTTTCTTACTGCTGAGTAGTATTCCATTGTGTAGATGTACCACAGTTTGTTAATCCATTCTTCAGTAGAGGGACATCTAGGTTGTTTCCAGGTTCTTGCTATTACAAATAATGCTGCTATGAACATAGTTGAGCTAATATCTTTGGAGTGTGAATGTGCCTCTTTAGGGTATACACCCAGAAGTGGTATTGCTGGGTCCTTGGGGAGATTGATTCTCAATTTTCTGAGAAACCGCCATATTGTATTCCAAAGTGAATTTTATGGGTATGTAGGAAAGAGAAAGAATCAAGTGTAGCCTTGAGGGGATACATAAAGATTGTCATTTTGGGAAATCTTTGGAACATAGAGAGGTCAACATTGCAGCAAGAGAATGAGAAAATTAAAAGTGAGATGTTATCACTTTGAAGAAAATTATGGGCTGGATTTTAGCATGTACACATAGTACAAAGTACATGGCTGCAGCTGAGGTGGAGTTGAAACTGACTTGGAGAACTCTCTCCAGTGGGTTGTATCTTATCCTTTCTTTTTTGGTACTGTGATGAGTTTGTCTTGTACTTATTTTTTTAATATTTTTCCTTGTTTATTATTATTTGTGCATATATGTGTGATGTATGTTAATATGGTGTCACAGTACACATGTGAAGGACAGAAGAGAGATTATCTGCTAGTTCTTTTCTTCCATCACGGGATCCAAGGTTTGAGCTCAGATTGTAGGGTCCCCAGGCATTCACTTTCACCTGTTGTCCTGGGCATGGCATCTTTTACTATAGTTTCATCTATTGTCATGGGCATGGCTTCTTTTGCTATAGTATTTAGTTCTTTTTCTTCAGCCTCCAATAATAGTTGTTGTAATGAAACATTATAGCATTAACCTAAAATATAATCAAAAGAGGAAAGGTCAATGGAAGATTTTTAACACAGCCATTATAGAAACTTGTTTATAAATAACATTAGCAAAGAGAAAGAAAAGCATCTTCTTCAAGTTTTGGTGACCAGTGGGGTTAATCACAGTGAGTTGACACCGGATTCTTTAGTTTATTTTTTTAAAGATAAGAGAATTCTCCTTGTTTAGCTCTCATGTATGAAATGCTTTTCACAAAATTATGTGAAACAAAATGTTACATTAAAATGTAAGTCATCTAAAATATTGATTATGTAAGATCTGCAACAAATTAAATTCCAGTTACTTTCTATATATAATTAAATACACTTCTAGGATATAAACAGAATAGTAGAATAGATTACTTTAGGGATCAATCTTCAATCCAAACAGAGGACCAAAACCACTGTGTATCTTCTACCAAGGTTATGAAACTTCCTGGAAGAAGAATTGAGCTGGAAACAAATTCCTATAGCATTTTCTTCCCTGGCCTTCTAAAGTAATAAGCCAGTACAGTGTAAGATAACTTTCAAATGCTGCTCTCAGCACCAATTACTGCTGAGTAATTGTCAGATGTTTGGTCCCATTTCATCAACTCTTTCTGACTATTAATTTTCTTTCCACTCAGTTTCTTGATAGAAGGCTCTCAGAGTCTTTATAGACTAGGTTTCTCTTTTTGTTGGAACATAGAGAATCTCTATTGTCAAAATAATTTTACACTTGTTACTTAATCTTTGCTCTGTGGCTAGCTCAGAGAAGGTAACCAGTCAGTCTAGGCTTCTTTTCAATATGTTCTTGATAATGCTGAGACATATGCATAAAAATAATATGAAAGAGTTTAACCTTTTTAATACCTTCTACCACAAATTATAAACAGTAGGAAAGATCAGGTAAGTTAGATAATCATAATGGCATATTGTTAATGAAGGCATGTATCAAACATATAAAAACTGAATTTTTTTAAGGCTACTACTTTTTGATAAAAGGGAGGGTTATGTTTATACACAGGTTTGCAAAGTTAGTTTGGATGAATTTTATTAATATTTAAATGTAGTTCAACATGCTATATATCTACCTATCATATTCAAGTGATTTTTTTATGCTTTGTTTTTACATAGTATGCTGAGTTAAAAGACTTCAGTTTATACATTAGAAAGTTCTGGTGATGAAAATAGCTGATTTAAATATCAAATATCAAATGAAAAATATGGAAGTTTCACTATCCCACATGATGAAGCAACTTACACTAGTCTTTAAATACTATCAATTCTTGTTGAATCTAAACCTGATTTTAGTGTTAGATACCTGTAGAATCCTCCACCTTTATTCAGTAGCTAGCTTGCATATCTCTTATTTCAGCTTGTGAAAGGACAGTGTGGAAAAGTTATTGTATGGAAATCTGTGGGCTTTAAACCAAGTTGAATCATGAACATGCTGTGGCTCGGCAAATGTTAGCATCGGAGATAATAATATAAAGTACAAGATAATGTTAAATATCCCTGAATGATCTTTTTAGAAAGAAGGCTTATGAATATGATACTGTCTTCCATCTGTATCACTGTAGAGTGTCAGCTATTGAATTAAAAGAAATCTTTTTTTGGAAAATATGTCATTATACTTTATTTTTCATTAATATTTTTTAGTCTGATATTTAAGTGTAGCCCGAACGTTCAGCTTATTTTTACCAACTAGAGTTCTTTACAATTATCTTCACTGTTTTCAATATTTTTTAAAAGAAATCTTAAAGTCTTCTAAAAAGTGTATGTGAGCTCTTATCATTTCTGTTTCCAGAATTTGACTTGTCACTATGAGAAATGGTTCCCTAGCAACAGTCCAGCATATCTCAGAGTCTCAGACAAGTTTAGATAATGGAGTCTATACATTTACACAAAATTCATCACCCACAGCAATAATTTAAATTTAATTTGTCAAAGTTCCAATATAAACTTCTAGTGATTGCAAGGGAATTGGCTATAAAGCAGAGGACCAGAACCTCTTTGATTAGTAGAGAAATTATACATATACAGAGATCAGTAAGAAGTCTTACCTGGGAGGAGAAAGTTTTGCATATGCTGAGCATTTATTAAATTTGTCTCAAAATTCTGAATACTAATGGTGGTGATGATTACAGTTCTATGCATGAGAGAAAATTTGTTTGGCTTTCACATGCAATGCATGCAAACACCTAAGAAAACCAGGCACGTGGGGAAAAAAAGAGTAAAATCTAAATAAATGATGCCCATACACACAAACAATAGTTTCAAAAACATCACATTCTTTTCATTAATTGAGAAGAGAAGTTAATATATAAAAACACTCCTCCATGTGATTTTGCAAGAAAATACTCCAAATATTTGTGTAAGTCATTGTGTGGCATACTCATTTATGCAGCATCTGATGAATGACAATTCTGGCCTTAATACAGTATGTAGTTGAAGTGGATGTTAGCAGGAGGCAGCTGAGTGAAAGTCGTTGAGGAAATCAAAGCTTTGTATTTGCCTTGTGAGACTGAACTGACTGTATATAAAATATAGATTTTTTTCAAAATAGGAAATTAAATGCAGGGTAGAGAAATTTTAACTACCAGAATACCTTTGTTATAAAAGATTTTGGGGCCCATTTGGGCCAGAAGTTTAGACCTTGCTTACAGTGGCTTTCCCCCCGCAAAATGATTCAGATGTTTATATTAATTTCATACTGTTTGGCCTATGTCTCAAACACATTACTAGATAACTTTTTTTTTTTTATCTTAATTCATCCCATTTTAAGTAATCTACCTGCCACGTAGCCCGGCCCATGACTCACCTGGATTCCTTACATGATTCTTCTTGGAGGTGGCAGCTGGATAGAGACTGGCTGACTCTGCCTTCTTTCTACCTGTATCTACTATGATTTCTCCACCCACTCCTATGGTGTTCTACACAGACCAAAACAGCTCTATATTTACAAAAAAAAAAAAAAAAAAATCCTACCACATACTTTCAGTAAGCTTTACTGGATTTAATTTAATTCTATTATATTCTTAATCATTTTAATTTTTCTTGTATCATTCATAACAAAGGGGAACGTAAGACTTGAATTACCAGGACATAGATCTAATAGTTAATTATCTTCGGCTTGTTCCCCTTGATGTATTAATGATTCAAGAAAGATTTTTGAATAAGATGTTTAGGATTAATGCTGAGTTTGATTGGAAACTTGGTTGTCCTCATGAAAATGAGTATAGTAACAACAATGTCTTACAAGATTTTTTAGAGGATTTAAATTTTCTTGTAAAATTTCATGGCATAGCGTTTGTTACATACTAACCTCTCATCCAAGCAAATGAGAAAATGTGAAGTTTTTGAAACTATTGTTTTGATATGTATAAATTAATTTGTTTTTACATTTTAGTATTTTATATTTTGAATTTTTTACATGTGAGTATTGTACTTATATCAATTCCCTCTTCCTTTCCTCTCTCTAGTGTCTCCCCAACTCCCAAAATTTATGACCTCTTATTCTTTAATTATTATTGCTACATACACACACACAAACACATACGCACACACATGCACACACACACAAACACACACACAAGCTTATAACTTTCTGAGTTCATTTAATGTTGCTTAGATCTATTGTTTGAATTTTCTGGGTGTAGTTTCCCTATCAAATACATACAACACTGTCACTAAGCAGATGCTCTGGTTCTTTCTCTGGCTCTTATGTTCTTTCTGCTTTTTCTGTATCAATGTTCCCTGAAGCTTTGGTGGAGGCATTGTACTGTAGATGTTTCAGATGGATTAGGTGCCATATGATCAATTGTTGTCTGCCTTTTGACCAGTTGTGTTCATCTGTAATAGTCTCTGTCTGTTGCTGCAAAGAGAAGCTTCTTTGATGATAAATGAGAACTAAACTTATCTGTGAATATATAACTAAATCTTTACAATGAAGTTAGAAATTATACTGGTTTCAGGAAGTGACAGTAGCAGTGTTATCCTCTAAGAAAATAAAATGGGATCATCTTAGGAGTAGGAGAGCGGAGAATGAGTCCTTGAGAGAGGAATAGCAGAACATGACATTAGGAGAGAAATTGGAAGAAAATGAGGAAGAGAGACTTACTTAAGTGAGGGAAGGGAGGAAAATATATAGGAAGGAAGGGAAAACATAGAGGGGAGGGGGAATAAATGGCCCTAAGAATATTTTTAATAGGGAATTAAATTATTTTATGTTTACTTACAATTACGTAAAGTAATATATACATATATATGTATATATATTAAATGAAATCATACCACTTACACCTCAATGCTATGGACTATCTAACAAACCCTCCAGTGTCAGGCATTGGAAACCTCATTTCACTCAGGGAGGTCAAAGAGAGTCTCACCCCCAAAGTCTATTATCATACCCTTGGTTGTCTAAGAAAAATTGAATATAAAAATCCATTACTGAAGACAGGAGCAGATTCCACAGAATTTGGCAAAAGAGAGACAGAACCAACCTGGAAGACTCCCCTAGGACTGACTCTAGCAGTACTGTTGTGAGCTATGAAAACTGCCTGGGAAGAAAAACAATAGATAGTCCAACCCTGCTGTAATATCTATAAACCACAACCATGACCAGATTGAGGTGTTATTCCAGAAGGAGCAGTAGTAACACTATATCTCAAGTGTAATCCAGCAACTGTTTAATTAGACTTAAGTCTCACTCAGTGGGAAAGTGTCCACTCTTATCTCCATAAACCTAGCCCACCACTACCCATGGCTGGCGAGACCAGGATCCCTAGATAAAAACTCAGTTAACGAGGAAATATGAAGCTTTTAAAAAGAACAGAAAGTATTAAATTTTCATTCATTGTGGATAAACAAGCTAAATATTGCTGTGCAGTAAAATGGGACTCATGCTTCTGCTAACTGCAAAAATGATAGAAACAAAGACAAATTCCTTGAAACTAAACCTAAACAGAAGCCTTGTGAAAGGGGCTAAATCCAGAAAATAGTATTTATTCTGAATTAAAACCTAAAACATATTTTAATCAGACACATGCATCTTTCCATTATTTAAATCTGGAGATAGGATTTTGTGAGATACCTTCAGTGTTTTTATGATTGAAGTCTATCTATTTAAAAAGCATCCTTGTATTATCCACAAATTAGAGTTGAATCCTAAAACAAAATAAAGCTGCAATTTACCTAATGAGGAGGAGCAATGTAGTTGACTATATAAAGAGACAATAATGTAATCATTAATAAGAATTTTTGCTTCATTGGTTCATTGCTATAACAATATACCCTGGTTTCTAATCATGCAAAAATGCCACTTCAGATTTAATTTTCAGAAGGTACAGATTGCTATGAGGGGATAAGGATAAGTAGCTTCTGGTTGTACAAATTTGCATTTATTATGCTATGGTGTTTCTGCTGGATTCCTTTTCATTCTCATATTATATGCAATTCTGCTTTTATAAAGCACTGTTGTGGGATTAAGTGCCACGATAAGAACTATATATGGTGCCTTAAGGTCAAAAGCCAGAAAACAGTAATTAGGGAAGTTATAATGGAATGAAATTATAAATCAATGCTTATTATTCTAACTTATATGGTAAATACTTTTATAATTTTTTCACAAAATTTGGCTTTTTACAGCTGTAATATAGAACTATTTACATTTTTAGTATGGTTTTTGCAAATGTATTTTAAAAATTCATTAAACCAAAATTACATTTCATTGAAGAGAGTACAGATAGTCTACTGAGCTTAATGTTATTTTTTTCTGTTTTTCCCACTATAAGCCTCAGTAGATTCTCACTGTGTAAAGTAAGCTGGCCTCAAATCCAACGCGATTCGACCTCCTCAGCATCTTGAGAGTAGGGATTATAACCATAAGTCACCAAACCCAGTTCACTTTATTGCTTTTTACTTAAAATCACAAACACATAACAAATACAATGTATTATCACTATTATGGACCAACTCTAGGTATGCAAGGAAGATTTAACATACACAAAACAATACATTTCAAGGAGTACATAGAGTTAAAAACAGAAATTAAACTTAATAGAGACTTCTTCTAAGTACTGGAGAAACTAGGAATAAAATAACTATTTCAGCAAGATAAATGTTCTATATGGCAAAGCTATTTTGTTTCACAGGTGTCCCTTAATAGAGTTACTATTAATTTTTTACATCTTGTGTAAGAAAGGAGGTACTCTAATATTGAAAACCAGAACAAGAGACACAAGACCATGTAGTCAACAAACTAATGTTATAATATATAGAAAAGTAATACTACATTTTATATTATATAAACATATTATATATATAAAACATAATATATTATAAAGGGGTGAGTACATAAAGATGGATTTCAAGGAGTGACACAGGTAACAGGTGATCCAAAGACATAGTTATTATAAACTATATACATAATTGTGTACAATTTTTTTCCTATTTCTAATTAATCAAGGAAAATCTTTTATTTTAGTTCAAGTGAATCATTTATGCATTTTCCAAACCTTCTCAACTGTATAACAAAGACAAAGAAGAGCTTTGGGCTTCTAAGAAGAAATTCAATGATATTATGTTGATATCACTGGAATTATTTTAACATTAATACTTATATGGGGAAAATTGGAGAATCAGAAATAACATAAGCATGTGCACACTTTCTACTCTCATTAAACAGTGCTTTCTAACCTTGACGGAGTAGTCAAGAACAGAAAATGAGAGGAATATAATCAGAACAAGAAGAAGTAAAACTATACTTAAATGGCTCAGAAGAGTTCTCCTGGTTTTAGAGGAAACTTTTCTTAGTGTTTTTCATATAAAAGAAATTAGGTTTATTTGTTTATTAGAAATCTTGTGTTTCTTCTGGTGATTTGGAGGATTAGGCTACCTAGGACATTTCTGATAGAAGATGTAAACAATGAATACATCTAAGAATAGATATGAAACAAAGTAACTCTCCACTTTTAAAATTTTGGAGTTAAATTTTATAATTTTGCTGAATTTTGCAATTGAATATTAAAATTTAAGAATACTAGAGATAGAAAATAAGTCACATTCTACATGTTTAACATACTTCAGCTAGCATACACAGGAGTGGTTCTCAAATTTTTACATTCTACGCTGAGACTAAGAACATTTCAGGGGAGCTGGCTTTACTGTATCTTTGGCACTTAGTCTTTTAGATATCAAAAAGACTTTTTTTCCAGCTAAATTCTTAGATCAAGTAACAATTCAAAAAATTTGCTTTTTCCCAAAAGGCAAGGGCTGACATGAACTTATGCATATTCTCTACTTTCACTGGTTGAAACAAAATCAATGCCTTCTGAAAATTTAGACCAAACAATAAGAATGTTAGTTTTGTAAAACAACAACAAAAGGATGAGTCATGGTTAATAATACTGAAAAAAACATTTTGGTGAGAAACATGGTGAAGATTTCACTGCAAAGATTCTGGTATTGCAAGAATGAACCAGGAGCCATTGCTGTGTTCAGATCCAGGTTTCCCAAGCATTCTCATGAACCACTTTGCATCTTTGTGCCATGACCCAGTTTTCTCAAGCATCTTTGTAAACCATTAGTGATCACTGTGCACAAGCCCAGATCACTGAACTTTTCCTGTGAACTAGCAATCAGATGTTAATGGCATTTCAAAGAAATGTTTATATATTATTTATTTGTTTTATAGAATATTGTTGAATGGGAATTGGATAAAAAATGTGCTAGATTGAAGACTATGTTCCCAACTATGTTTTGATTTAAGCTTGGTTTCATTTAATTTACCTTCTTAACAGAACATACACACACACACACACACACACACACACACACACACACACACACACACATGGATTATAGCTATGTAAAACTTCAGAGACTACCACAGCTGTGTAGAGGGAGAATGTACCCAGATCACAGGGGTAGTGGGCTTAAGACCCACTGCAAGGCAAATGCCATCACCTAATAGTCACTCTTATAGAAAACACCAAAAAAGTAGTTTTCAGAATTTAGCATCCACCCTTTACCAATGGGCTCATGAAAGCAGAGGACCAATACATTCAAACTCAGAGTTCTGGCCCAGCAGAACCAAGGAATGGACTGAAAATAATATTTTGAGGCAGTTCCTAGGTTTTGCTAGCATGGCTAATGTATGCTGATTGTATGTTTTTAAAAAAGCACTGTAAAATATTTTTACATTTTCTTTCTTCTTCTGGCCTAAACTTTACAACCTGACAGTGACTAACTGAAAACTGCCTGGTGTTCAAATATAACTAATGTATATGTAATTGGAAAAGACATTGGGTTCAAATTGTCCTACCAGAATTATAAACAGTTACTGTGATGATGCAGACCAAGCCTTCTCCTCTCTCTGCTCTACAGGCAGAGTCCAGTGGTTTCATATGCAAGACTTAGAAATGCTATTGACTATGACAGTCTTTCAGAATAATAGAAGCTGTATTCTTCACTCATGAATATTGATCAGCAACATAAACTTTAGAAGGTTGACCAACTTGTCATTGAATCCATTATTACTAGGAATACTAATGAATCCACTTAAAGAGGAATCAGTAGCTGTAACACTTGAGATTTGCCCTTCAGAGCTCTTTTGGTTAATTAAAACAAAGCTTCATCCAAACTCCTCCCAATAAGTCACTTTTCCAATAAGAAAACTGACATGAATACAGTAGCTATGTCAGTTATTTTTCTTGCTTATATGACAAAATACCTGAAAGAAATAGTTTAAGGGTAAAGATGCTGAGCACTTTTTCATGTGCATTTCAGTCATTTGTAATTCTACTGCTGAGCCACTCTGGAATGCAGTATGGCAGTTTCTCAGAAAACTGAAAATCACTCTCCCCAAGCATCCAGCAATATCACCTTTTTAGGCATTTACCCTAAAGATGCACATTCACATCCCCAAAGCATTAGCTCAACTATGTTAATAGCAGCGTTATTTGTAATAGCAAGAACCTGGAAACAACCTAGATGCCCCTCAACTGAAGAATGGATTAACAAACTGAGGAACATCTACACAATGGAATACTACTCAGCAGTAAGAAAAAATGATACTCTAAAATTTGCAGGCAAATGGATGAATATAGAGAATATCATCCTGAGCAAGGTCTCATAATCCCAAAAAGAGAAGCAAGAAATGTACTCACTCATTAATGGACTTAAAAAAAAAAGAAAAGAAAAGAAAAAGAAAAAATAGATGTCATTGTATACAAGAGCTCAAGGCTAGAACATAGCTAAATGACACAGTGCCTCACTTCTGCATTGATGGCCTCTGGCAGGGATGAGGGTGAGGAAAGAATTGTTTTTCTTTCTTTCTTTTTTTTTTGAGCTTCCTCTTTTTTATTTTTTATTTTTTGAAAATCAATATCAAACATTATATAAAGGTATATAAAAAGCAAAATATTCATAATAGATAACAAAAATCCATACAGTAATAAAACTTCTCTTTTCTCTAAAATACATGAAACATAAAAAATAAAATCTAAAGCTTCGCAAGCCAGGTTAGGCTCAGATAAAGAAAGCACAGTAGGTCACAGCTAATGCCCATAGATGCACTATGGCCACCACAAATTTCTGCTAAGCAATCCTTCTACAGATAAACCCGAAGTTTTGTTTTGTTGTTTTGTTTTGTGTATGTGTGTGATTTAAAGGGTCTGGTCACAGGGAGTTTGATTATGCTCCAGTAAGTAAATGAGCAGCATGAATGGGCGATTTTGTAAGTGGGAGATCATAAGAGTGGGTATGAATCTGAGAGGCCTGATATCTGAGTTTGATGGAGTGCATGATGTAAAATAATAAATATATAAATAAAAAAGGAAAAAATTTGAATTCCCATATAAGAT
Source organism: Sigmodon hispidus (assembly GCA_004025045.1). NCBI lineage: Eukaryota > Metazoa > Chordata > Mammalia > Rodentia > Cricetidae > Sigmodon > Sigmodon hispidus. The sequence goes on along the minus strand of PVIH01005698.1, from coordinate 109,491 downwards.
AAATAGTTTAAGGGGTGAAGGATTTATTGGGATGTGCTCCATCATGGCCAGGAAAGTGCATGGCAGCCACAGCAGCTCACAGCTGCTGTGGGTGGAGTTGGCTCTTATTTGTGTTATTTTGAAGAAGAAATGAAACAGAAAGTAGTACCAGTCTATGAACTTCCTGCTCTGCTCCCCACCAGATGGTCACTTCCTCTCTAAGCCCCATCTCTCACATCTCCTCAGACAGAAACATCTGATAGGGAACAAAATTAAAACACACTAACCTGTGGAGGATACTTCACAGTTAGTTATAACTTAGCCTTATCATTAAGGAAAGTTAGCAAAAATCACTTATTTGTAAAAACATTTTTGTCAGAGAGGCTATCATGACAGGAAATTTAACTATGGGCTAATTGGGTCTTGAAAGGCACGAGCCATATCTGAAGAGAACTTACATCTATTTTTAGCTATAAATTAAATTTAAATTTGGTTTGGAAAACATTATGATTTTTAGTATAGAGGAACTTAGGGCATCTAATGAATTAAAGTCCTAGGTTGCATGAATGTGAGTATCATGTTCACAAGTTCTCAAGAATGTTTCCTCAACATAGCTTTTAACTAAAAATTTAAATACTCAATGTAGAAAAGAACTATTTCCATGTTATTTTGGTTTAAATAAAAAATGCAAACAAAAGCCACACTAAATTCTAATATACAAAGGTGAGGTCCACGTAAAGTTCTACCCCTAATCAAGGAAATAGTGACATTTGATAGCTGGTGTGAAGAGGAGTATAGTCCCTGGCTACTTACTCATATTCCAGGATAAGACCATATACCCAAGAATATGTGAATATCATTTCTTAAGACTTCCAATTAAAACTTCAAGCAACAATCTACCTTATAGAAGTATTCAAACTTTTCCGGGAAATAGCCTACATCTCATCTGTCAACATTTTTATAAATATGCCATCAGAGAAAAAAATTGATAAATGGATGTTTAAATAGATTTTTTTTTTATGTTTTGTTTCGTATGGATCTGTAAATAGTACAAAACCTTGAACAGTCTGGGCAAATGCTCTCTCTATATGCCATACCTAAGCTCCATCTCTAAAGTGTTTTATCTTCCTAATTTATTAATTTCCATGTTATGGTGTATCTTTGTGTGTGTGTGTGTGTGTGTGTGTGTGTGTGTGTGTGTATGTGTGTAGATCAGATGTCAATGTCAGTTCTTTTTATTTAAAAGTGTTTTAGTTTTGTTTTTTATATGTTTTTCATTGCATATGTATCTGTGTGCAATTAGTGTCAATGGAATCTCAGAAGAGGACATCATATTCTCTGTAACTAAGGTTATATACAGTTTGAGAGCTTTCATGTGATTGGCTAGGAATTGAATCTGGATGCTCTGGTAGAACAGACAGTGCTATTAGCTGTCTTCCCAGTCTCAACCTACCCTGTTTTTTTTTTTTTTCTTTTTGTTGCATAAGCTTTCTTTCTTTCTTTCTTCCTTCCTTCCTTCCTTCCTTCCTTTCTTTCTTTCTTTTTATTTTACAAATTGTGATCTTTATTTGAATGTGGTGATTACAAATTCTAGTGGATTCTTTTGCATAGAGATTCTTTGTGTACACATATACTAGAACACAAGTTAGTTCCTTTTTCTCTCCTTTGGGTACCATTACTATGGAAAACAGCACCGACTCTGTGTTCTTCACTGAAATTATAGTACCTTTAACTAATGAAAAAGTTTCCATCTGTGGAAGGATAATGAATACTGGAAAAGTGCTTTCAGTAATTTTTCGAGAGATTAACAACTGTTATCCCCACTGTAATAGAATATAATTCCTAAAAAGAACAAGTTGGATCATTCCTCACATAGTACAACAAAAACTATTTTCTGGAGTCCCTACGTTTTATACTGATGCAAATAAAGTAGGAAAGACAGGATGTAAATCAGGAGACTTAAGTAAAGTGATTCAAAGCCTTCACAATTCTGTACAAAAGTCAGAATTGTATGACATTCTTTTGGTGCTAAAGGATTTTACAGGACTCCTCAATCTAGTTACTGACTCTCAATTATTTAGAAAGAGTTGTTCTACATGTTGAAACTGCTGATTTTATTCCTAATAAAACAGAATTAAAATTATTTGTACAATTACAGAAAATTATTAGAAATAGAGATAAATCCATAGATATATATATAACACACATCAGTTCTCATATGGGTCTGCCAGGTCCTCTAACACAAGATAATGAGGAGATAGATCAATTATTAATAGGAAATGTTTTGGAGGCCTCAGAATTTTATAAGAAACACCATGTTAATATCAAAGGATTAAACAAGGGCTTTTCCATTATTTGGCACCAAGCCAAGGAAATTGTAAAGAAATGTCCTACTTGCTCCTTCTATAAGCAATCACTATTATCTAGAGGAAGCAATCTTTTTTTTTTTTTTTTAGGCTCACATTGTGTTTATTGCAATCACAAAACTCGCACACTTCATATATCAATCTCAAGAAAAATGCAAAAGAACCTTAGGTTTCAAAAGATTACAAAATAATAAAACTAAGATTTAGTTACTTACATAATAACTTACTTTTCAAATATTATATTATTTATTTCACTTTAATAAAAAATGAAAATGGAAAATATAAATATTGATGGCTAATCATGATTTCTTATAAGCTCTACATATGTGTTTTCAAGGTTATCTGAAAACATGTGTCTGATTTGTATCAATGTCTTAAAACTTAAAGATACATACCTACCTGCCAAGCAATTTAGGTCACAGAATCATTTGCCAAAAATAAATATGAACAAGAAATAACACCATACACTCTTGACTGTAAGAAAAACCACCGGGCTGACAGCTGGATTTTTAATGGATCTTACAATAGTGGACACCAGCAGTTCTGTTGTACTTAAAATTATTTCAGTGGTAGGAATTCCATCAGAAATTTCTATCTCCCAGGATTTATAGCTAAGTCCTGAAAAAATTTGCTCTTTGATGAGACATGAAAAAATTTCCTCAGTTTTCAGGGATATAATAAAAATGCATCTTATAGCTTAACAATGTTTTGATATTTCTCTTTTAAAAATAAAAATTTGAGGCTAGGAGATTTGAATCTTAACAAAGGATACTGAGTTTAATAGCAATACAGGGTAATTAAATAAGTTTAAAACTAACAAAACAAACTAAACATGTTACTTTTTCTTACTTAAGTTTTATTTATTTATTTATTATTAACAAAGAAGTCACACTTTCTCTCCTGTATATCCTTATTCAAGGTCCTTTCCCCCTCCCAAAACATGAGGTCATTCTCTATCTCCACAACTCATAATCCGACCTCCACCCCAACAAGCAGCAGGTGGTCAAAAGGTCCCATTGTCCCAATATTACTTAGTTCAGCCTCCACTCCTGTCAGATCCAGTTTTCTCCTCCCACCTCAAGACTGAGTCAGGTGTTCCTCTAGGGGGAGTGGGATCCAAGGAGTCAGTCCAAGATGTTTCTGATCCCAAGCTGTACAGTGGTTGTGGTTTGGAGCATGGACATGCTTTACTTTTTTCTTGTTTGTTTGTTTGTTTAGAGTCCACTAATGAGTGAGTACATCCCCTGCTTATCTTTCTGGGCTTGTGATACCTTGCTCAGGAGGATATTTTCCAAAACCATCCATTTGCCTGCAAATTTTAGGATATCATTTTTTCTTACTGCTGAGTAGTACTCCATTGTGTAGATGGACCACAGTTTGTTAATCCATTCTTCAGTTGAGGGACATCTAGGTTGTTTCCAGATTCTTGCTATTACAAATAATGCTGCTATGAACATAGTTGAGCTAATACCTTTGGAGTTTGAATGTGCTTCTTTAGGGTATACACCCAGGAGTGGTACTGCTAGATCCTTGGGTAGATTGATTCTCAATTTTCTAAGAAACCGCCATATTGCATTCCAAAGTGGCTGAACAAGCTTACACTCCCACCAACAATGGAGGAGTGTTCCCCTTGCTCCCCATCCTCTCCAGCATAGGCTGTCCTCTGTGTCTTTTATTTTAGCCAATCTAACAGGTGTCAGGTGGTATCTCAAAGTGGTTTTGATTTGCATTTCTCTGATGGATAAAGATGATGAGTACTTTTTCAGGTGCCTTTCAGTCATTTGTAATTCTTCTGCTGAGAATTCCCTTTTTAGATCTGAACTCCATTTTTTGATTGGGTTATTCAAGGTTTGGGGCTCTAGATTCTTGAGTTCTTTATATATCTTAGAGATCAGTCCTCTATCACTTGGAGGGTTGGTGAAAATCTTTTCCCATTCTGTAGGCTGGCGTTTTGTCCTATTGACTGTATCCGTGGCTTTACAGAAACTTCTCAGGTTCAGGAGATCCCACTTATTGATTGTTGATCTTAGTGTCTGTGCCACTGGTATTATATTTAGGAAGTGGTTGCCTGTGCCAATTCATAGAAGTCTATTTCCCACTTTCTTTTCTCTCAAGTTGAAAGTGGCTGGTTAATGTCCAGATCCTCAATTTGATTCCATTGATCCACAAATCTGTGTTTATACCAGTACCAGACTGTTTTTATTACTGTAGCTGTATAGTATAAATTGAAGTCAGGGATGGTGATACCTCCTGAGGTTCTTTTGTTGAGTAAAATTGTTTTGGCAATCTTGGCTTTCCTGTTATTCCAAATGAAACTGAGTATTGTTTTTTCAAGGTCTGTAATATATTGAGTTGGGATTTTGATGGGCAGTGCATTGAATCTGTAGATTGCTTTTGGTAAAATTGCCATTTTTACTATTTTGATAATACCTAACCAGGAACATGGGAGAGCTTTCCAATTTCTGATATCCTATTCAATTTCCTTTTTTAGTGATTTAAGATTTTTGTCAAATAGGTCTGTTACTTCTTTGGTTATAGTTACTCCAAGGTATTTAATACAATTTGCAGCTATTATGAAGGGTAATGTTTCTCTTAATTCTTTTTCAGCTCTTCTATCTTTAGTGTATAGAAGGGCTACTGATTTCTTTGAGTTAAACTTGTATCCTGCTACATTCCTGAAGGTGTTTATCATGTGGGTCACTTATGTATACAATTATATCATCTGCAAATAGAGATAGTTTCACTTCTTCTCTTCCAATTTGTATCCCCTTAATCTCTTTTTGTTCCCTTATTGCTTTAGCTAAAACTTCGAGAACTATATTGAATAGATAAGGTGAGAGAGGACATCCTTGTCTACTTCCTGATTTTAGTGGGACTGCTTTGAGTTTTTCTCCATTAAGTTTGATACTGGGTGTCAGCTTCTTATAAATCGCCTTAATTATATTTAGGTATTCTCCCTGTATTCCTGATCTCTCCAGGGCCTTAATCATAAAGGAGTGTTGGATTTTGTCAAAGGCTTTATCAGCATCTAAGGATATGATCATGTGTTTTGTTCCTTTAGTTTGTTTATATGATGGATAACATTTACAGTTTTTCGTATGTTAAACCAGCCCTGCATTTCTGGGATGAAGCCTACTTCGTTGTGGTGGATGATATCTTTTATACATTGTTGTATATGGTTTGCCAAAATTTTGTTGAGAATTTTCACATCAATATTCATGAGGGAATTTGGTCTGTCATTCACCTTCTTTGTTGTGTCTTTGAGTGGGTTGGGTATTAGGGTAATTGTGGCCTCATAAAAGGAATTTGGCAATATTCCTTCATTTTCTACTGTGTGAAATAGTTTGAGAAGAAACGGTAGTAATTCTTCTTTGAATGTCTGGTAAAATACGGCACTAAAAACATCTGGACCAGGGCTTTTATTTTTGGGGAGGTTTTTAATGACAGCTTCAATTTCCTTAAGGGTTATAGGCCTGTTTAGGTAATTAATCTGATCTTCATTTAATTTTGGTAGATGGTACCTATCCAGAAAGCTGTCCATTTCTTCTAGGTTTTCCATTTTTGTGGAATAAGATTTTCAAAATATGATCTGATAATTCTCTGAATTTCCTAGGGGGTCTGTTGTTATGTCCCCCTTTTCATTTCTGATTTTGTTGATTTGAACACTCTCTGTCTGTTTTTTGATTAGTTTGGCCAAGGGCTTATCTATCTTGTTAACTTTCTCAAAGACCCAACTCTCAGTTTCATTGATTCTTTGTATTGTTCTAATTGTTTCAATTGTATTGATTTCAGCTCTAAGTTTGATTATTTCCTGCTGTCTACTCCTTCTAGGTGAGTATGCTTCTAATTGTTCTAAGGCTTTCAGCTGTGCTGTTAGGTCTCTAGTGTGGGATTTCTCTAGGCTTTTCATATAGGCATCTAGCACTATGAATTTTCCTCTTAAGACTGCTTTCATTGTGTCCCACAAGTTTCGATACGTTGTGAATTCATTTTCATTAAATTCTAGGAAGACTTTGATTTCTTTCTTAATTTCTTCCTTGACCCAGAGATGGTTCAGCTGAGTGATGTTTAGTTTCCATGAGTTGGTAGGCTTTCTTTGGGTTTTGATGTTATTGAACTCTAACTTTAGGCTCTGGTGGTCTGATATGTTGCAAGGGATTATTTCCATTTTTTTGTGTCTGCTGATATTTGCTTTATGATCAATTATGTGGTCAAATTTGGAGAAAGTTCCATCAGGAGCTGAAAAATATGTATATTCCTTTATGTTTGGGTGGAAGCTTCTGTAGATATCTATTAAATCCTTTTGCATCATAACCTCTTTTAGAGTCCTTATTTCTCTGTTGAGACTCTGTCTGGTTGATTTTTCCAGGGTTGAAAGTGGGGTATTGAAGTCTCCCACTATTAGGGTGTAAGAATTGATGTGGGATTCGAGCTTTAGCAGTGTTTCTTTTACATAAGTAGGTGCCCTTATAATAGGGGCATAAATATTCAAGATTGAAATCTCCTCTTGACCAATTTTTCCTGTGATGAATAAGTAGTGACCATCTTGGTCTCTTTTAATTGCTTTTAGCTTAAAATCTACTATGTTAGATATTAGGATTGCCACCCCTGATTGTTTCTTAGGACCATTTGACTGGAAAATCTTCTCCCAACCCTTTATTCTAAGCCTATGTCTGTCTTTGCGGTTGATGTGTGTTTCTTGTAGGCAACAGAAGGATGGCTTCTGCTGTTGTATCCATCTTTTTTTTTTTAAACTTTATTTATTTATTTATTTATTTATTTATTTATTTATTTGCCTTGATGTTTGCCTGGAACTGGAACTATAGACAGTTGTTAGCTGCCATGTGGGTGCTGGGAATCGAACCCGGGTCCTCTGGAAGAGCAGACGGTGCTCTTAACCGCTGAGCCATCTCTCCAGCCCCATCTTGATAGTGTGTGACGTTTTAAAGGAGAATTGAGTCCATTGATATTAAGGGAAATTAGTGACCATTGATATTTCCTGCCATTTTTGGTGGTAACTTGTTTGTATTTCCTTTCTCTGAGGTATTCTTCTGTGGAATTATTGTTTGTGATTTCGTGGGTGTATCTGGGGTCCTTAGGTTGGAGTTTTCCCTCTAATACTCTGTGTAGTGCTGGATTGGTAGATAGATATTCTTTCAGTCTGACTTTGTCCTGAAATATCTTGTTTACTCCATCTATGGTGATTGATAATTTTGCAGGGTATAGTATTCTAGTTTGGCAGCCATGCTCTTTTAGCGTCTGTATAACTTCTGACCAAGCCCTTCTAGCTTTGATCATTTCCATTGAATAGTCAGGCGTTATTCTGATGGATCTGCCTTTATATGTAAGTTGGCCCTTTTCTTTTGCAGCTCTTAAAATTTTTTCTTTGTTCTTTATGTTTTTTGGCTTGATTATAATGTGGCATGCTGACTTTTTTTTGGGGTCATATCTATTTGGTGTTCTGTAAGCTTCTTGTATCTTTATAGGCATTTCCTTCTTCAGGTTAGGGAAATTTTCTTCTATAATTTTATTGAAAACATTATCTGTGCTTTGAGCTGCTATTCTTCTCATTCTTCTATTCCTATTATTCTCAAATTAGGTCTTTTCACGGTGCCCCAGATTTCCTGAATATTTTGAGTTATGGCTTTTTTAGTTTTACTATTTTCTTTGGCTGATATATCTATTTGAGCTACTGAGTCTTCCACTTCAGAAATTCTATCTTCCTTCTCTTGAACTCTGCTGGTTATGCTTGTATCTGTGGTTCCAGCTTATTTCTTCAGATTTTCTATTTCCATCTTTGCCTCATTTTGTGCCTTTTTTATTGCTTCTATTTCAGCTTTTAGTTCCTGGCATGTTTCTTTCATAGATTTGCTCATCTCTTCCAATTTTTTGTTTGTATTTTCTTCTATTTCTTTAAGGCAATTTTTCATATCTTCCTTGGAGCTTTGATGATCATCAAAAAGGAATTTTTGGTGTTGCTTCCTTCTGTTTCCTCTTAATTGCTCAGTTCAGGTCTTGTATTTGTAGGATCACCAGTTTCTTCAGGAGTCACCTTGTTGTCCTTTATATTTTTATGTAAGTTTTTGTACTGGCGTCTGCCCATGGCTTCAGTGGTTCACGATTAGGTGGCTCCTGGTCAGTTGTGGCACTCGGGCTGTCACCTCTGAGGAAAAGGTCTGCTCAATCACTACTTCTGCACTGTGCAGGGGACTGAACTTCAAGTTTTCAATCTTTCTCTGTTTGACCAATTGGAGGCGGGGTGGCGGCTGTGCAAACTCCCTCAGCAGCAGCTGGGGGGACCTTTGCAGTCAGAGTTTATCTCTGCCTGCTACAGAGTGCACCGGGACATGCTCTGCATACAGCACCTGGTTCCGCATCCGGAACCGTAGGAAGCTCAACTCTCCCTGGCAGGGATACAGTAGTAGCTCAGGCCTGCTGACCCCTTCTCACCTCTGGGTGGGGTCTGAGTCTGTCCTTCAGGGTCCCCAGTCCTTATCTGTTTGCTCAGTTGGAGGTGGGTAGCCATGCAAATTCCCTCAGCAGCAGCTGGGGAGAACATGGCAGGCAGAGTTAATATCCGCCTGCTACAGAGTGTGCTGGAACAAGCTCTGCAACAGCACCCAGTCCCGAAACCGGAACCGGAACTGGAACTGACCCGAAAAATAAGATAATTTTCAAGTCCTGGGGAAGGTAGCTGTTGTCTAATCTTAGTGTAATAGGACAATATAAGGCTTATCTGAAGTCTGACTGGAATAGTGTGTGAGGCTGAACTACCTTAGCAAGGAGCTTTGAAGTTGTATTGGATGCAGAATTTTGAGGAAACTGTAACACAGGAACTCTGAGAGGATGGATAATCTGGGCCATTTATTTTGTCTTTATTGGTGCCTGGTCCTTTTTTTCTTTAAAATAAAAAAAAAAACACTTTTAAAGAATATGTCTGCATTAGCACAAGTATAGAATGTGCAGTGTGCACAATTTAGTTAAAATATTTTTTTATTTCACATTTGAACAGGTAGAGAGCACCTGTTAATGTTATAAGTCTGCTTGGAATGTACAACCAAACCTATATTTATGTCATTTGAAAGAAAGGCATGTAATAAGTCATAAAGATTCTGTAGCCAACCAGATTTATCATGTGTCATCTATCTCAGAGCTGTTCTCACATATAGTGATCAGCGTATCACCTTTCTTGTAGTCTTTCTTGGCTTTTTCCTTTATAACTGTATCCAAGATTTTTAGGGGTCTGCCCTGGTCAAATCTGATCTTATCAATTTTGAAGGAATGCATATTATTTTATTTTCTGTGCAAACAATAACATGACCTGTCTCCTAAGCAATACATTTTTTCACTTTCCATTCTAAAGCTCCTCACTACCGTATCAAGGCTGAGCAAGGTATCCCTTTATAGGAAATGGGCTTGAAAAAGCCAGTTAAAATGTAGTAGAGATAAATACTGGACCCATTGCCAGAGGCTCCACAAACTGTCCAAGCCACACAACTGTCATCCACACCCAGAGGGCCAAGTTCAGTCCCATGATGGTTCTCTAGCTATTAGTCCAGAGTCAGTGAACATTGTGTAGCTCAGGTCATCTGTCTCTGTGTGTTTCTCCATTATAATCTTGACCCCTTTGCTCATATAATCCCTCCTCCCTCTTTATGACTGGGCTGGGAGCTTGGGAGACACCTGGTTCTAGGAAAATTCCCAGGAATCCACAAGATGACCTCAACTAAGACTCTAAGCAATAGTAAAATGGTTACGTGAACTGGCATTTCCCGAAAATCAAATGGATGAATACCCTAATTGTCATCATAGTACTTTCATTCAGCTACTAATGGAAGCAGCAACAGAGATCCACAGCTAAACACTGGGCCAAGCTCTCAGTACAGTTGATGATCCAGCCTTTAAATACTCTGCATAGCTCCTCACATGTTTCTGTCTGGTCAATCCCACAAGCAGTGGCTAGGATCTGTGCCTCTGTATGCTAAGGTTTACCTGAGATACTGTATGACTGGAAAGCTGCCAATGACTCTGTGATTGCATGTTTAAAACATTTTTATTCTTTCTCAAGTCTTTTGTGGAAATACAGGCCCCATGCTGGATGCCTCATATAATGAGTCATTCTCTGTCCTGCCAGCTAGTTCCTAAATAAAAACAGGAAGACTTATTATTAATTATAGAAATCAGCCTGTAGCTTAAGTTTGTCTCACTGTCTCTCAATTATCTTTTATTCTTTCTCTGAACCTATCTTTCCTGCCTAGATAGTGGCCTTTCTGTTTTTTATTATACCAACAAATACAATACATCTTTTCACAGTGTACAAATATCCCACAATAAATTATATTATACTACATGTAATTTTACAAGCAAACATAAATATATAGGTTTAATTTCAGTAGGAAAGGTAATAAGAAAACTTATGACATTATTTAAGTTTCACTCTATTTTGTACATAAGAAAAAGTGTTAATCTACAGTATAATAAGGAAATTTGCATTGAAGAAAATTCCAAGGATTATTGTATATTTTCTTCTTAGAATACTCAAAATGTTCCTGATATGGTTGTGTAAGAAAATACCATCTGTACAGTATTTAGTGTCCAGTAATAGTGTGACTTGGTCTGTTTGTTTCTTGCAAATATCATCTTTATGCAAATAGCTCCTTCTGCATATCTAGATGGTGAGTCTGTCTATATGAATCACTGACCGGGTAAGGTGAACATTTGTGGGTAGTCTGAATAATTCATTTCTGAGTCATGAAAATGTTTTTGAAGTAGAATAAATTTTATAATAAAAGTTACTTGTATGACAATAGTAACTTAACATCAGCATACCTATAGCTTTTCTTTAGAGGATCATAGTTGATGGTTCACATTTTTTTCAATTCTATAGCATTTTCAGACAGCACCAATAATATTAACTTTATTTTATAAATAAAATAATGAATGCTTTATAGTTTGATATTTGAAAAGATAAATTATTATCTAAAGGTTGTAAATATTCCCATAAAATGTGAAGTTAGTCTGTGAAATATATTAGATTCTTCAACTGAAATTTTTCTGAATTTCAATGTGTTTCTCACTTAGTTCCCAAGGGAACTTGTTAGACAAAATGTGGGTTTTATTTTAAAAATAGCTCTTCTCTGTTCACCAGCTTCACTTATACCTGTTCTGTATGGGATTCCATTATGTGCACAACATATTTTTCTTCTAGATTATTCTCCCTCAATACAATTTGGACATTAACTTTGTATACTCAAATAGTGAGTTCATATAAGTGGGGATTATAGATTTTTATTTTAATAATATGGTGATATTTATATAAGGGTTTATATTCAAGAAAGTTATTGAGATACATTTCTAGACAGATATTTTAAAATATGGTTTCTCTTGATTATATAACTACTTTGCAATAAAACTCAATTTTAGAAGCAATTGACTCATGAATTTCTTAAAATTGTAAAACAAACAACACATATTTTACTTAATTTATTGGTAAGTAAAGAAACTAATAAGATCTTAAAACCAGTTCACAAAAGGTTTGAATGATTGATGTGTAATGAAGGTGCTTGAATAATTGTATTATGTTGTTTTAAATTAGGCCCTGTCCCTAGAGATTTATTAAAATAGTACACTAAATGGAAAGGCAAAAATGTCTAGGTTGTAGAAACTGATCATTGCTATAGCATCAATTATTCCATTTGAAACATTATATTTAAAGACAACAAATAATCATTTATTCCTTTTTCATGTTGAGATACTTTTTTCCATTTATGATTTAGATTTAATTCAACTAGTAGATTTCAATAAAGTAAACTCTGATATTTTTTTTAAGAGAGAATGACAGTTTACATAAAAGCAATTTTTTAAAAAAGATGACTGAAGCCTGACACAAATATCTCAAAACAGTTCTTGGTTTTAGTGGGAATTCTTGATTAAATATTTTAAGTATTGTGACTTCATTCAAATACAGCAGAGTACCTAATGGTCTTTCAATATTTTAAGGTAACTATTGTTTCTGAGATGTAGGACAAATTTTTTTTTATCCAAGTTGAAGTGTACTTTTTGATGATACAACTGCGTTTAGTTACCCTTGGTCCTGTAAATAACGCCAGTAAATGCATATGCTCACTACACTGGACCTTAGTAGAATTATTTCTATGGTCTGTCATCAGTCCTATCTGGAGTGAAAAGATATTTTTAATATTTCTCCAGAAGTCACACAACAGATATATTCAGTATAGAAACATGATTCCAAGGTATTAATCTTAAACCTTAACTGAGACACCACCTCATAATAATGTTTATCTTAATAAACTTCATAACCCATATAGCAGACTCTGTTTGTTTCCATGTTTCTCTGAATGACTTTTGAGGGTTTTGTGATTCTATTAAAGTTTCCTTGTTGACTGAAGAATGGCAGTAGCATTTGATAGGTATTATTTTGCATTTTTGGATTCATTAGGCAGTTAGAATATTTTAATAATATTATTACATTCTCTGAGCCTAAGCAAGCATGAGATAGCTTTCAATTTTCACTGTGTAAAGTTTTTTCCCTTAATACTTTATAGTTTATACAATATACAATTCTCACCTTTTGGTATAAGATCACCCCTAGGTGTTAGCTGAGATTAACTTCTTGATTTCTATTTCATGTAAATGAACATTGGTAAGTATAGAGAAAGTTGCTTTTGGGTGTTTATTTTACAGTAAAATTAATGTGGATTATGAATTCTGGTATGTTTCCAGTGAATTCCATGTTGTTTTCAAATTCTGAAAACAGTGACAAATTGACTTCCTTTTTTCCCTCTCAATTTAGAGATCTTTTATTTTCTCTTGCCTGATTGTTCTGGCTAGGATACTCAAAACTATGTTGAGCAGGCATCTTTGTTCTCTTTCAGATATTACAGCTAAATCTTTTAGATTATATTTAAAAATTATTTTATATCCTGCCTACAGTTTCTCCTCCCATTTCCTCCCTACCTGCTCTATGCCCCTTCCCAATTTATTCCTCTTCCATTTCTTTCAGAGAAGAACAGGTCTCCCTGAGTATCAACAAAATATGGCCTATCAAATTGCAGTAAGACAAAGCACTTAAGCTTGTGTTAAGGCTGGGCAAGAAAACCTGGTATGAGGAATAGGGCTCCAAATGCCAGTGAAAGAATTTGAGACAATGCCTGTTCCCTCTTTTAGTAGTTCCACGGGAAGACTGAACTACACAACTGTCCCACATATGCACAGTGCCTAGTTCAGTCTCTTGCAGGTTGCTTCGCTTTTGGTTCAGAATCTGTGAGATACTATGTGCCCAGGTTAGTTGATTCTCTGGGTTTCTTTGTGATGTCTTTAACCAGTTTGGATCCTTCAATCCTTCCTCCGTCTCCTCAGCAGGATTATTCCAGTTTAGTCTAATATTTGGATGTGTGTTTCTGTTTTCATTAGTTGCTGGAGGAAGCCTCTCTGATGACAGTTGGGCTAGGCATCAATCTATGAGTATAGCAGAATGTAGTTAGGCATCATTACACTGATTTTGTTTTTTTTCTCCATGTTTTTATCCTAGGTCTTTGGATCATCCAGCCTCTTGGTCTTGGTGTTGCAGGCAGTGTCAGGGGTAGAATAACTTTCAGGGCATGGGTCTCAGGTGACCAGTCCTTGCTGGCCTCTTGCTCAATCTCTGCACCACCCTTTCCCCAGGATATCCCATGGGCAGGAAAGACTGTAGGTTAAAGTTTATGTGACTGAATTGACATACTAATCCCTCTATTGAAATCTTTCACCTCAATATAATGTTAGCTATTGGCTTATTATAAATAGCCTTTATTGTATTGATGTGCTATCCTTCTACACATAATTTTGTTAATGGTTTTTATCATGAATAGAAGTTGAATTTTATTAAATGTCTTTATTGCATTTCTGGATAGGATGTCCTTCATTCTGTTGGTCAAGTATAATATTTATTGAGTTGTTGCTGTATAATAGAGCAATTTATTCATGTGCCTCTTACCCACAATTCAAGTATAGGAATATGACTTATTTATGGTCTCAGTTCAAGAAGCTTCAATAAGTATTGGTTTTAGAAAATTTTAGTGAGTGTCTTTTGAAAGAAACAAAGAGTTATTTAGGAATCTTATCACTACTGTCTCTTTTCATTTTATTTTTACCTCTTCAATTGATTTTCAAATGATCTTGTGTGTTTGTGTGTGTGTGTGTGTGTGTGTGTGTGTGTGCATGTGATATTTCTGAATGTGGATATATAATACTTGCTCTATCTAAGTTTTTATTTCCTATTGAAAATTGGATTTTATTTTCAGATCTGGAATACTTTTATCCGTAAGTCACCTCAATGTTGTTAGCTCTGCCTTACGTGAGGTCATGTAGGAAATTGTGTTGACATCTAATTTTAGTTCTGCATAATTCTTAATGTTGAAAAAAATAGTGGCATTCATAACAATTGTTTTAATCTTTTCTTTTCACTGGTGGATGTTCTTATTAGTAATCTTTGTTGTAGAATATTTGTTTAACTATATAAAGATACATTCTGTTTGTTTAATTATGTAAAAATGTGTTGCTGTTTTACCTTGCTTGCCTAAGGCACCTGGTTTGTCTAATAAAAAGATGAATGGCCAATAGTGAGTGAAGAGACATAGGCAGGACTTCTGGGCAGAGAAAATAAATAGGAAGAGGAATTTAAACTTGCAAGTGTGGGGGAAGATACACCAAGAAGATGCCAGGGGCCAGCCAACCAGACATGGAGGAAGCAGGGAAGTATGACATTCAGAATATAAGAAAGGAAAAAGGCCACAAGGCAAAAACATAGATCAATAGAAACAAGTTAAATTATGTGGGCTTTTTTTTTTTAAAATAAGCTTGTGGGATGTGCTTAAGTTAAGGTTTAAGGTTGAAAATTCATAATAATAAGCCTCTATGTCTTTATTTGGGAGATGGTTGGCTGTCCCCTCAAATGCCAACTACAATGTTCTTAAAAATAAGACATTACTAATAAAAAGGATTTTATATTCCCATTAACATTCTCATATAGCTTTTTCTTTTTCTCATTTTTTTATTTAAAAGTTTTTAAACATATATAACACAGTTTCCCCTTCTTCCCCTCTTCCCAGTCTATACCCAGCTAATCCTCATCCATCCTTCCATTCATTCCTCAGAGAGGGTAAGGACTCCCTGGGTGAGTCAATACAGTCTGGCATATCCAGTTGAGGTAGGACCAAGCTCCTCCCCCCAGTACTGAGGCTGAGTAATGTGTTCTTCTGTAGGAAATAGGCTCCAAGAAGCCAATTCATGCATGGAGGAATAGATTCTGGTCCCACTGCCAGAGGCCCCACAAACTGCTCAAGTTATATAACTGTCATTTACATTCAGAAGGCTTAGATCAGTCCAATGTAGGTTTTCCAGCTGTCATTTCAAAGTTAGTGAGCTCACAATAGGTCGGGTCAGCTGTCCATCATGATGTTTGCCCCTTTGCTCATACAATTTTTCCTCCATTTCTTCAGCTGGACTGGGAGCTTTCTCCAGTGCTTAGCTATGGATGTCTGCTTCTGCTTTCAACAGTTGCACTATGACAGTTTTTTATACATCTTGAAAAAATAATACTCAACTTCATATAGAAAATCAAAAATACCCAAGATAGCTAAAACAATTTGTAAAATAAAATCTTCTGGAATTATCACTATCACTTATTTCAAACTCTACTATAGGGGAAAAAGGATTATTACTATAAAGTCATAATTATAAAATCCATATGATATTGTCATAAAAGAAACACAAGTGCATCAATGGAATTGAACCAAAAACTCAGACATAAATCAACACATCTATGAACACCAGATTTTTGACAAAAAAAATACCTCACCAAAATTATACAATGGGAGAAAGAAAGCATCTTCAATAAATGGTGCTTGTCTAATTGGATGTCCTAATATAGAAAAATGCCAATGGACCAATATCTATCACCTTGCACAAAACTAAAGTTTAAGTAGATCAAAGACCTGAACATAAATCTAGATCCAATAAACCCGAAAGAAGAAAAATTGGCAAAAAAATTGGTAAACAATCTTGAATGCATTGTCATAGGAGGCAATTTTCTAGATAGATCACCAATAGCACAGGCACTAAGATCAACAATTAATAAATGGAACCTCATTAAATAGAAAAGTTTTTGTAGGGCAAAGGATATTGTCAATAGAACAAAATGGCAGCCTATAGAATATTAACTAGATATCAACAAATCAAATAATCCAATTAAAATGGAGTACAGAAGAATCTCAATTGTCTGAGGAACACTTAAAGAGATGTTCAATATAATTAGCTACTAGAGAAATGCAATTCAAAACAAATCAGATTCCATCTCTTTCAAAATGTCTAAAATCAAAAACACAAGTGACTTTGATCCACTTGGATTTCCTTGGATCTATTTGCATTTTTCTACACACTACGATCCAGTTATGCCAACACCATTTGTTAAAGATACTATCTTTTTTTCCATTGAATATTTTGGGCCTCTTTGCTGAAGATCAGATGTTCATAGGTTTTTGGGTTAATGTCTGGATCCTCAATTCTATTCCATTGATTCACAAGTCTGTTTTTATGCCAGTACCAGGCTGTTATTATTACTGTAGCTCTATACTTCAAGTATAACTTGAAGTCGGGGATGGTGATGGTTCCTGAGGTTCTTTTGTTGAGTAAAATTGTTTTGGCAATCCTGGCTTTCCTGTTATTCCAAATGAAAGTGAGTATTGTTTTTTCAAGGTCCAAAAAAAGAAAGTGGGAAATACACTTCTACGAATTGGCACAGGTGACCACTTCTTAAATATAACACCAGTGGCACAGACACTAAGACCAACAATCAATAAGTGGGATCTCCTGAAGCTGAGAAGCTTCTGTAAAGCCGAGGACACTGTCAATAGAACTAAACAACAGCCTACAGAATGGGAAAAGATTTTCACCAACCCTACAAGTGATAGAGGATTGATCTCTAAGATATATAAAGAACTCAAGAATCTAGAGCCCACAACCTTGAATAACCCAATCAAAAATTGGTGTTCAGAACTAAAAAGGGAATTCTCAGCAGAAGAATTACAAATGGCTGAAAGGCCCTTGAAAGAGTGCTCATCATCTTTAGCCATCAGAGAAATGCAAATCAAAACAACTTTGAGATACTATCTGACACCTGTCAGATTGGCTAAGATAAAAGATACAGATAAAAGCCTATGCTGGAGAGGGTGTGGGGCAAGGGGAACATTCCTCCATTGTTGGTATGAGTGTAAGCTTGTTCAGCCACTCTGAAAAATATGATGGTTTCTCAGAAAACTGACAATCTCCCCAATGACCCAGCAGTACCACTTCTGGGTTTATACCCTAAAGATGCACAGTCGCACTCCAATGGCATTATCTCAACTATATTCATAGCAGCATTATTTGTAATAGCAAGAACCTGGAAACAACCTAGATGCCCCTCAACTGAAGAATGGATTAGCAAACTGTGGTACATCTACACAATGGAATACTACTCAGCAGTAAGAAAAAATGATATCCTAAAATTTGCAGACAAATGGATGGATTTGGAGAATATCCTACTGAGCGAGGTATCACAAACCAAGAAAGATAAGCAGGGGATGTACTCACTCATTAGTGGACTCTAAACAAAAAGAACAAAAACAAACAAACAAACAAAAAAGCAAAGCATGCCCAAGCTCCAAACCACAACCACTGAACAGTTTGGGATTAGAAACACCTTGGACTGACTCTTTGGATCCCACTCCCCCTAGAGGAACACCTGACTCAGTCTTGATGTTGGGGGGAGAAAACTGGATTTGCCAAGAGTAGAGGCTGAACTAAACAATATTGGGAACTTGGGACCTTGGGACCTACTGCCCATGGTGGGGATGGGGAGATGTGGAGAAGAGAGAATGACCTGATGTGGTGAGAAGGGGAAGGGACCTTGAATAAGGATATAGAAGGATTTAAATAATAAAAAAAAAGAATCAATTTACCTTATTTTTGGACATGAGAACTCAGACTTCCTGCTAAGATAAACAAGACAACACATTGTTGTTGGTATTATCAATTAAGGAATTCTAGATAAGCCATTAAGACAGCAGCAGCAATAAAAATGAGGACCCTAAGGAAAAAAAATGACTCAGAGTTTAGGAGCACTGATTGTTCTTCCAGAGGTCCAGAGTTCAATTCCCAGCAACCACATGGTGGCTTCCAACCATCTGTGATGACAACTGGTACCCTCTTCTGTATACAGTAAACATAATAAATAAATCTTAAAAAAAGGGACCTAGAAACAACCTAGAAGCCCCTCAACTGAAGAATAGATTAGAAAACTGTGGTACATCTACAGAATGGAGTACTACTCTGCAGTAAGAAAAAATGATATCCTAAAATTTGCAGGCAAATGGATGGATTTGGAGAATATCCTCCTGAGCAAGGTATCACAAACCCAGAAAGATAAGCAGGGGATGTACTCACTCATTAGTGGACTCTAAACAAAAAAGAAAAAAGCAAAGCATGCCCAAACTGCAAACCACAACCACTGAACTGCTTGGGATCTGGAGCCCCTTGGCCTGACACCTGGGATCTCACTCCCCCTAGAGGAACACCTGACTCAATCTTGATGTTGTGGGGAGAAAACTGGATCTGTCAGGAGTGGAGGCTGAACTGAGCAATACTGGGACCTTGGAAACGTGGGACCTTGGGACCTCTTGCCCATGCTGGGAGCTGGGGATGGGGAGATGTGGAGAAGAGAGAATGACTTGATGTGGTGAGAGGGGGAAGGGACCTTGAATAGGATGTACAACGATAGAAAATGTGACTTCTTTATTCAGAATAAAAAAAAAAAATCAATGAAACAAAACCATCCACTTCTGGGTTTCTGTTGAGATACAGTGCTATTTACTCATTGTCAAACCATTTAAAATTCTTGTCCAAGCCCTTCCCAGCCTTTCCACGTATTAACTGAATTGTTTATATACTTAATTTAAGAACCTACTGGCTTTTTTTTTTGTCCTGTTGCTGTTATAAAAATACCACTTAATGGAGGAAGAATTTATTTTCACTCACTTTGAAGATACAGCCCATTTTGGTGGGGGCAGTTGAGGTGATGGGAATTGGGGCAGCTGACCACATCACATTCACAGTGGGAAATCCGAGGGTGATGAATGCCTGTGCTTGGCTTACTTTCTCTTTTTTATAAAGTCAAGGATCCCTGTTCAGAGAACAGTACCAGTCCCAACTAAGATGTGTATTTACACATCAAAGTAGCCAAGAATCCCCCATAGACATGTGGAGGGAGGTCTAGTCTCCCTGGTGATTCTCAGTTCTGCCAAGTTGACAGTTCAGCACAATCACCATACCTTCCTTTTTAAAGATACTGATGATGAGTTCCTCACTGAAAGAGGAATGGTACCCATATGATTCCATTTTCAAGGAAAAAACTGGAATAGACATTTTAAATAATTTTGTGGAAAACTTTATAGAAGTATATGACAAATAGATGTTAGTGGAGTGAGAAGTAGAAGATACAAAGATGCACAGATTCTTTGCTTCCCTTTTTTGAACAGTAAAATTTTTTTTTCTTTTTCAAAACCTAAAGATGTTGACATGGAAATGGAAGAAAATATTGTCTAATAACTGACTTTTAATTAAGATAGATGAGGATGCCTAGACCAGACACAGGGCTTTGGGAAAGAAGGACCATGCATGTGTTTTGTGATAATGGTTGACAAGGGCTTTCTTGGATTATGTATATAAGATGCATTGGCTTTTTGAGTATTGGTGCTAAGGCAACAGAGAGCCTCAAAAAAATAAACTATGCTTTAAATTGTTATCTGATAACAATTTAATATATAATAATGTGGCTTATTATATATTAAAAAAACAAACAAAAAACCCACAAGTGACAGCTTTCACTGGAAAGGATATGGAGCAATAGGAATACTCCTTCACTGCTGATGAGAATAAAAATTTGTACAGCCTCTTTAGAAGTCAGTGTGGCAGTTTCTCAGAAAATGGGAATCAATCTACTATCAGATTCAGCTATACTGTTCTTGGGCATATACCTAAAGGCTGCTCAATCATACCACCAAGACACTTGCTCATATATGTTTGTAGCAGCTTTATGTGTAACAGCCAGAATCTGGAAGTAGCCTACATGTATCTCAACCAAGAAATAAATAGAGAAAATATGTAACATTTTCTCAATGAGTATTAATAAACTGTTAAAAACAATGACATCAAAAATTTAAAGGCAAATAGATGGAACTAAAAAAAAAAATAACCATCCTGAGTGAGTTAACCCAGACCCAGAAAGACTAACAGGGTATGTACTCACTCATTAGTGGACATTAGCTTTAAAATAAAGGATAACTTTGTCACAATCCACAGACACAGAGAGGCTAGGTGATAAAGAGGGTTTAGGGGGGATTGGATCTCCCTGGGAAGGGGAAATTGAAGAAACATCCTGAGTGCACTGAGAGTTGGTGGGAATGGGAGAGGAGAGGGGAGAGCACTGAAATAGACTACTGGAAAAAGAATATTTTGGAGTCAGGTAAAAAGTCAGAGGAGATAAGGAGATGGGGAGAAAAGAGAGTGACTGGGAGGAGTGGGAGAGGGAAGGGAGTTTGAACAAGGGGATACATGGATAAAAACAATGAGACTTTATACATAATAAAAAAAAAGTCGGCGCAAGGGTATACTTCAGGGATCTACAAGAATGACCCCAGCTAAGACTCCTAGAAATAGTGGATATGTGAATATGTAGTCTGAACTGGCCATCTCCTGTGACAAGATTGGTGCCTAGCCTAACTGCCATCAGAGGGACTGCATCTTGGAACTGAGAGAGTCAGATACAGAGGCCCACAGCCAAACATTTGATGGAGTTTCAGGAATCCTGCAGAAGAAGGGGAAAAAGGATTTTAGAGCCAGTAGTGTCAAGGACACCACAGAATCAACTAACCTCGGCTCATAAGACTCACAGAGACTGAACTAACAACTAGGGACCCTAAAAGGGACTGAATAAGGCACTCTACATATATGTGACAATTGTGTAGCTTGGTCCTCTGGTGGGACTCCTAACAGTGGGAGCAGGGGCATCTCTAACTCTTTTACTGGCTTTTGGGACCCTACTCCTTTTATTGGGTTGCCTTATTCAGCCTTAATACACAGAAAAGTGCCTAGTTTTACTGCATTTGATATGCCATGTTTTGTTGATACTCATGGGAGACTTGGAGACTTGTCTTTTCTATACCATAATCAAAGAGGAATAGATTGTGGCTGGGTTAATCTATCTATCTATCTATCTATCTATCTATCTATCTATCTATCATCTATCTGTCTCTCTATCTGTCTATCCATCTATGAGAGAAGAAAATTGCTCCAAGAATAATCAGTGTCAAAATCATCAGATGCTGGATAGGATTTCCAAGTAGGTCACCAGTCAAATAGAGCAGATGGGCAAGAATAAGAACTCTTTTACCAGCCAATGCAAAAAATCATGAGAAATGACAAACCATTATTGGAAAGCCACCGAATTTTGTGGGTTTTATCAGTCAGATACAGAAGAAGCTGAATGGCATTAGGCAAGATTAAAAGGACTCTGACCTTTATCCTAAAACCAATATGGAGGAATGTCATAATCTATCAGCACCAAGGATCCTACCTCATTATTGCAGATATTGAAATATTATGGATAACCACAGGATGAAAGAAATTGGCTATAAAAAAGAAAAATTACAGAGTTATTGTTTCCATTGTTGTTGGCAATATATGGGTTAATCACAAATATATTCTTACTTAGTTCCATAAATTATATGCAAAAAGAGTCCAGGGAAACATATGGGTGTGTCATGATGGGGAAACCCAGCAAAGGACTTTGTACCTTGATTGTTCCTTCACTGGCAAAGGAAATAGAGAAAAGTGATATGAGTAAGCAAAGAGATAAAAGAACTTACTACACTGAGGTGCTAATACACCAATAGAGCAGAGAAACAAATTGTGTTTGCCTTGTGAAAGTAGAGAATATTCAGCACAAAAAGCGATTTAATTCATTCTAAAATTGACAAATAGACTGTATGAGAAATTAGTCTATATTTTTCAGTGGATAGCTCATATTAATGCTAATGAAATTATTATTTGTTTGCTATCTTATGTCCAGCACCATCAATGGTTAAATTCTGGCCATTTGATAAAGAGACTTCTCAAGGTAAAATAAGTATATGTGATAAAAATCAACATACCACCAAGGTCAGTGGGATATTGATGAATACTCTATAAATCTTGCTTTTTCTCTTACAGCAACAAACAAATATGACTTTTTTACAAATTATATGTATTTTATACTCTTTTTATCTAAAATGTTGCATCTAGTAATTCAAAGAAAACATGCAGAGAAACCAAGAGAATATTTCATAATATTTGTGAGCAATGAGGCATGAATGATCAAACGAAGGGCTTCTCAGTTAGCTATTGATTATTCTATCATAGTAGATAACTTCAAACAGCATACACAATCTTTTGAACATTACCTTCATCTCCTGATACTTCTATCACCTGAAGAGAATTACTTTTCTTGACCTTCCAATATAGGCAAACATGTTTTGTATTCTTTATTGATTTTTTTTTTTTGGTATAACATTTTTTTGGTGAATAAATGAGATTCGTCAAGTTAAAAAAATGTAATTTTAGAAGCTGTAAAGGTGGCATTAAAATCTTATTCTTAATGTCAGAGAAAATGTATTTCTGGTTCTTATAGAAAAGTCTCTTGTAAAACAACTGAAGATTGAAGAATTTAGACTGAAGATATTTTATTTTTATTCTTTAAAATTATCTATGGAGTAAAATTTGGAAAATGGGGAACATTCTGCCTACTGGTAAATTTTGGATAATTATACCTTAGCTAACTAAGCTAGAGTATTTTTGCAAATGATCAAAGACTACTCAAATGAGTTTTGGGACAAGAGGGCAAACTATACTATGACTAATGATCACAATTAAGCTATGACATCATCTATCTTCAAACATGCACCAACAATAAGGAAAATTATTGTGTTTTAAGATTTTTTCTTGTATGTGCGTGTGTGTGTGTGTGTGTGTGTGTGTGTATTATATTTGCAGGTGTCTGTGGGAGGCTAGGATAGGGTGTTGGATCCCCTTGATGTGGACGTGGGGAATGAAACTCAGGTTATTTGTAATAGCAGCATGTGCTCATAATTGTTGAGCTATTTCTTCATCCCCAAAAGGAAATTATTTAATTTGAAATCAGAAAGACTTTTACAAGCATAGACTACTTTCTTACTAATCCTTGCTTTAAATCATTCCACTAATTTACTGTGGATATTATACATATTTTATTAAAGCCAATTAAAAATCAATTAATTTGGGAGAGAAAATTTGTAGTTAAGCCAAAACAATGAAAATATAATGATAATTATCATGTAAGTTGAAGAAATTTCTCCTTGGTGTTTGCTTTCTGGCTGAAGAATTTGTTAATATCCTGCAGGTTTTTATTTGCTTCAGATGATAGTAGGTAAACAATGCAACCTTTATGCTGCTTAATATCATGTTACTTCTTGGGCTCACAACCCTTCACTTAGTTCTTCTAGCAGCTGAAGCCAACAAAAGCAAAAGTAGTAATTATTTAAGATTCATCTAAAAGGCCTTTATATCTAAAGGTGCTCAATTCAATTGTAAAATTGTATTTCATTTATTTACTTGTTTACATAATTATTTATTGGATGTTGGAATTAAGTAAGAGCAGTGTCTTTTGTTTAGACACAAAAGAAAATGATTTATAAAATTTTGAGATTGTATAAATAAAACTCTATGCACACAAGTGAATTGCTAATGTATTTGTTCAGAGAGCTTATAATTTATGACAGTCACTGATATAAAGTAATAAATCAATACAAATATTTCCTTGTGTGCACATTTGATTCATTGCAACATTACATTTTCCACAATATTTATATACCATATTGTAGGTTAAATTGTAGTAATCAACCTTTTTCTATAGAAAAGTTCAGCATGGTATAACTAACCAGCACATTTCAGAAACATTAATAAAACACTATTTTGTGATTATACAGCACTCTTGCTACTAAAGGTTTCATGATTCACATTCCACTCATTTCCATTGCAACCATGTAATGAGTTTCTGCAAAGTAAATATTAAAAGTGAAAATAGAAAATCCAGATGAAGTTTCATCTTCTCATTTGTCATTAGGTCAGATTTATCTGACATATGCTCCAGAGGTCAGTACTTTTACAAAGTACTAAAGCAAAAAGATATTATGATATTATGTTCTCAGTTTCGTTCAGATTGTGAGAATTAACTAACATAAATCTCAACTTTGAAGAATACAGTTTTTCTGATGCTTAGCCTTGTCCTGTGATCAATTTCTCCTCTCTCCATGGCAAATTATTTTAAAAGTATTTTTAATATACTTCCAAAAGTTTTCTCTTTCAATAAAAAATAATTGAGAATCAAGGTGATATGGATGGATGTTAATTCATGCTATCCTTGGATGTTTGCATTTTATGTATCATGTATTGTTCTAAGCACTAAAGAAGTAGCCAGTGTAAGAAAGGTGTACTGTCCAACATTTTAGCTATTTTGTTTTATTGAGGAAAAAGTAAAACATTCAAAAGTTATAGTGGAAAGGCTAGAGATTTCTCAGCAGTTAAGACTACTTGTTGCTCTTGTAAACAACTCAAGTTTATTTTCAGCACCTTCATGGCAGTTCAAAACTACTGATTTCTTTGAGTTACTCTTGTATTCTGCTACATTGCTGAAGGTGTTTATCAGCTGTAGAAGTTCCTTGGAAGAATTTTGTGGGTCACTTATGTATACAGTCTTATCATCTGCAAATATAGTTTCACTTCTTCTTTTCCAATTTGTATCCCCTTAATCTCCTTTTGTTCTCTTATTGCTTTAGCTAAAACGTCAAGAACTATATTGAATAGACAAGGGGAGAGGGGACATCCTTGTCTAGTTCCTGATTTTAGTGGGATTGCTTTGAGTTTTTCTCCATTTAGTTTGATGTTGGCCATTGGCTTTTTGAAAATCGCCTTTATTATATCTATATATTTTCCCTGTATTTCTGATTGTACCAACTTTCTTTTGTCAGCTCATTTATGAGTAGACATGTACTTTTGCATGTATCTTTTAGCTATTATTAATACTTTTACTGTAGTCATCCATGTATACTTTGTTGCTAATATGTTTATGTTTTGCTAGTAACATACCATGGAAAGGGTATAATTACTGATTACTATGGTAAAAATATATCACTTTTTTAAAGTTTATATTCCTGTCAACTCTATGAGCTGTGATTTCTCCATGTGCTCTTCCATTTCAGTCAGTACTTGTCATATTTTTATGTACCTTATGATAACTTGTAGTAATAATTTTATGTGATCTTAGTCATTTATATGTCCTCTTTGTGAAAATATCTATGAAAACCTTTGCCCATTTATAAGTTATATTACAAAACTTTTATAATTGGGTAATGAAATTGTAGCTATCAGCTCCTTACTATACACAGATTTGTAAATATTTTCTCCCATTTCATGTTTTCTTCACATTGTTTTTATTCGGTATTTATTTTCTAAATAAAATATGTAAAGCTTATTTTAGTATGCACAAGTAGTTCATATAAATAAAATTTGTTTCCATAGTAGCGGTGACATTTGAATAATGCAGTCTCTTAGTGGCAACACTGAGCCCTTCACAATCTTCCAAGATACAACACATCAGTTATAATTTTTGGCTCTATTTCTTTCTTTCTTTCTTTCTTTTTTTTTTCACTGAGACTCAGCTTCATTCTCAAATATAGTCAGTTGCTCTGTTCATAAAACTGCACTAATAGCTTTTCTGATTTCATACCTTTATCAACTGAATTTCCCTGGGTAGCAGTGGAACACACACATACACACACACACACACACACACACACACACACACACATACATACTGTGTTATACATTCTAAAAGACTGACAAAGTGATTAGAACATCTGCAATTTTGGAGAACTTGAATGTCATAGGTTATAGACAAAATTTATTTTGAGTTATCATTGGCCCACTGAACAGTCATTCATTACTCACCTCTGTGTGTGCCGTAAATTCCCTATGACTATGAGGCAGACCATTTTGGGACGTATAAAGCCTTGCTTCTATCAATAGAATAGCTATAACAGAAGTTGCCTGTTTTGATGGAACCCATCTAGCTGATGTTTTCCATTATTACATTTGAACAAAACATCTTACTAATTTTTCTGATATTATAAAACATTATAAAATATTATGGAGCATGGTATTGGAGGTAACTTAAATATTTAAATAAATAATAAAAAATAAATAGGTTCATATTTGACGCCAGACTAGACTATTATTTATTTCTTTTGAGGTGAGGCCTGTGTTTTTTCGCTTTAGGATGGAATATTTTCTTTCTTACAGTGTCCTTTGAAGAACAAATGCCTTCAATCAGAAGTGAAATTTCCTCTTTGTGATTTCACTTTCTTTTTCATATTTAAGAATTCAAAGCTTAATCTGTGTAAGCTCCATACATTCATGTCTGTTTCTGTTGTGTCCTTGAGCTTCTTGGCATTTACTTTCATGTTTAGGCCTGTGATTGATTCTGAAGTAATGTAGTCTAGAGTGTGATGTAGGCATTGGACTTTATCCTTTGGCACACACAGACATCCAGATGTGTCTTAATAAAAAGAGTATTCTTGTTGTTCATATTATTACTTTAGATGATTATGTACATATATCGAATGTAGTAGGATCATACTCATCAATAGCCCTTCTACTTTTCCCTCAGTCTCTCTGTCTTCCTTATTCTAGCTTCCTATCTTCTCCCTTTCCTATGCTGATGTTTCTTTTTATGCAAATCTTGTGCAGTTATACACAACTGTTATGTCTTGCTGGCTGTGATATACATGCCATACAAGATAGCATTATGTTCTACTGCTTTTAAAGTGTTGAGAAAAAGTAACTACATAGTGTTCAAACCTGCAGGACACACCTGAACCACTCATTTTAAGGTTCAGAGATCATGGGAATAGGGGATGAAAAGATTTTAAGGCTACTCTTTCCCCCTCTGTCTTAGCCCCTTTGTAGGAAAGGAATTTTATATATTTAGGAAGGCCTATTTATTACTGTTTGTAGTGGAAAGTTGTCCTGTGTCCCATAGCTGCTCAGCTCGAAATAAACACATAGAGGCTTATATTAATTATAAACTGTTTGGTTTGTGGCTCAGGCTTATTGTTAGCTAGCTCTTGCATATTAACTCTACTTATTTCTATTAGTCTGTATTTTGTCACTTGGCTTGTGGCTTTCCTGTTATATCATTACATTTTGCTCCCACAGCAGCGGGCAGAATCTGCTCTGACTCTGCCTTTCTTTTCCTCCCTCTCTACTTGGATTTCACACCTGGCTGTAAGCTGTCTTACCATATAGGCCAAACAACATTTTTATTAACCACTGGTAGGAACACATATTCACAGAGTACAAAAAGACATACCACATCACTGTCCCTTTTCTGTCTAATCAGAAAGTAAGGTTTCAATTATGATGTAGTAAAATTACACATAACAAAACTGTTATCAAGCAAGAATTAGAGTTACAACATTCATTATATCTGTATTTAGCAAAATTAATCAAAATACTCTTTCATCCATCCTTGTATTTTGAGTTTAAAGTTTTTATCTAATTTACCTTTTATTGTGATTAAGAAAAATTATAACTATCTAGTCTTCAATTTCATCAAAGACCCCAAAAGAATATATTATTACCTGAGGAAACAGGAAGTGCATTCTAAGCAACATCAAAAGTTCTAGAAATTACAGAGACATCTGGCTGACTGAACAGTCACTCAACTTTCTTTGTAATGTTGGGATATCTATCTTCAGTCTACAGGCCTAGAGTCTGTGGCATACCTTCCCGTGAAGCAAGAAATCTGAAGGATTTCTCTACCTATATGTCCTACAGTATGTCTTGCAGTCTTTTCTGCAAAGCAGGAACCTGAAGAACCATCTTACCTTAATTTGGCAAAGTCCAGTGGTCATTTTCCTTTGTGGCCCATATGTCCACTTTATATAATATACTGTTAAACAGTCCAGGCAAGAGCAGTTTCTTGCTCAAATGGCTAGACTTTCTCACATTGTAAACAAACTCCACAATGAGTTTTTTCAATACTTATCATCCTCTTTGAAATAACTGGTGTTGCCAGGAGCAGAGATGTCTCATTGTCTAAGTTCTTTTTTTTTCTTCTAAACATAAGTTCCTGTCTTTTTATTTATCCATACAAAACTACTTGTCTTCTGGTTTGTTGAAGCAGTAAGTCAGACAACACTTGCCACAGTAATGTCTGTCAAAGTGGCTGGCCATGAAAACTCCAGCACCACATTCATCAGAAGGACACTCTCGACGAAGGTGACTAATTATGCCATTTTCATCCACCTTATAGTAGTTCAGTACAGCCAATTTAACCTTCTTTCTCTTGTGCTTATTCTTTTTGGGGGTGGTGTAAGACTTCTTCTTCCTTTTCTTAGCACCACCACTAAGTCTCAACAGAAGATGAAGGATAGATTCCTTTTGAACGTTGTAGTCAGACAAAGTACAGCCATCTTCCAGCTGCTTACCAGCAAAGATTAGCCTCTGCTGATCAGGAGGAATTCCTTCCTTATCCTGGATCTTGGCCTTTGCATTTTCTATAGTATCCGAGGGTTGAACCTCGAGCGTGATGGTTTTCCCCATAAGGGTCTTCATGAAAATCTGCATCTTGGCGGCTGCTCCACCACAGATGGTGGATCGGGAAAGCAGTCTAAGTTCTTAAAAAAAACATTTTAAATGCCGTATTTTGTAGATCTTTGAAGTGTTTAAAGATTACCTACCTAACTGAAATGTATCTTTTCATATCTAAGAAACCTAACTAACATAAGTTTGGCTATTATAGATGACTATTAATTTGTATTTCTTAATGATACATTACAATTTTAAATGAATTGCATAAACATAATATATTAAATAAGAGTAGATATTTACATAGAGTCTAACAAAATTGAACTTAAATTTATATCAATAAATGAAAATATATAACAATGTAAAGTATTTTGACATTAACAGTTGTTTTTTAGATCAAAATAGATTCAGCAATCCATAGTCTTATCATTTCTATATCAGTTGTTTAAGTTCATTACTTTGCAAGACATGAAAACATCATGCTGTCTTGTTTATTATAGGTTTTCAGTAAGTTTTACAAGTAAGAAATGTTTTTCAGCTTTGTTTTTCTTTTCCAAGAATGTTTTAGCAGTTCCTGGATTACTTTTCCTCTCTGTTGGTTTTTAGAATAAGTTTATCAGTATTAATTAAAAAAAACCAGAATCTTGTTTTTGGGCCACCATTACAAAGTGCTTTTGATGTGGTGACACAGATGACTGAATTTTTTTAGCCACCATTCTAGAGAACAGAAGCCCAGGAAAAGAATTTTAGCAAGATTTCTTCTGAATCCTGTATTTCTGACTTACAGATAGTTTCCTTGTACCTTCACTCCATGTCCCTCTGTATACACATCCAAAAATCATGTCCTTGTAAGAAATTTCTTTCACTTATTTTGGATTAGAGCCACTGTAATAGCTCCCTTTGAACGTAATTACTTCTTTGAACATGCTCCAGATACAGTGACCTTATGAGGCACTGGAAGTTAGGATAGTAATAAAGAAACATCAGTGTGAAACGATGGTAGTTTTAGGTGGTCTGACTATATCCTCTCCTCATCATACTCAGTAGCTAAGCTTCTCCAAGTCACAGATAACTATGATATTATTTTCAATAATTCCTTGGAACATAACTTGGTCCTAGATCAATTCCTTAAAACAGGCTTCTTTTGGAGTGATAATTTTTGAAGTTTAAATCATCTTTTTTCTATGGTAAATAAGCATTCTAGTAGTTTGGTTTATATTTGAGTAAAGCCAGCATTTCCCTTTAATGATTTTCCAGCAAAATCCACTTTTTCTAAACAAAGAATTTTCTTAAGTATTTCTTTGGAGATAACTTTGTTTACTTACAGCTTACTTGTCCCCAGTGAGGGAAAATATATCTTTGAGCCAGAGCTCTTTAGCTTGGAGCAATAGTGACATGATTCTCTGTGTGAAACACTAAATTTTCTTTTATCTTCCTGCCTTGTAGTCCAGGCATAGCTTCTCTGTCCCACTAATGAGCTGACAAGGACAATTAGGGACTGCTTAATCTCAGAATATTTTGCCACACAGATGGTTATTGGTGTGAGCCTAGGGCCTTGACTTCTCACCAGCAACCTCTTCAATTTTCTGCAACATAGAAGTTGTAAGTGGAAGAGGAATGAGAAATGTTCCCATCTTTGCCTCTTAAAAGCATACTAAGAAACATTTCAAAACTTGTGCTTGGTTAACTGGCAGAAAGAGAAATCTTTATTTTATGGCTACCTCTGACTTAAATGGAGTTTCTGACATGTAACAGAGGAAGTAGCTAACTGAATGTCACAGAGGCTCACAGTTCTTGGTGAATATTAGATATTTTTCTTGATTAACTTCTTCATTTTCTTATATATGTTTAAGGTCATTGTCAGATAGTTTCATTTTTTGTTTGTTTATCTATATATTTATTTATAAGGACAATTTGCCCTGACATTTATGGCTTCAGTATTGAACTGACTGGTGTAATGGGAAATAAAGGATGCCAAGCACATGCAGAAAAGCTGGAACTGAGTGGATAGTGAGCTCTGATAGAGATACATCAGTAGCCCTGAATCTCAGATTGTTTATTATATACAACATGAATGAGGATGTTTGTTATATACTGTTGGTAGGGATTCTTTGTAGAAGAGTGTTCTCAGGCTTCAGTCATACAGAGATGGAAGCTGTGACTGACAATTTCTTTATGTACTTTCAATATCTGTACTCTGACCAGGGGAAGAACTTTCTATTCTCATGGGAATGATGCATTATTATCCTTGACATGTCTGTGCTCATGTCATGAGTACTCATTTTTACAGAGGTACATTTGGTCCCCCAAATAACTCTAGTTTCCCTAGTGTGGTGGTTTGAATAAAATTTGAATGTTTGGTCACCAGGGAGTGGCACTCCTTGATAGCATTAGGAGGTATATATAGTAGGTATAGCCTTGTTAGAGGAGGAAATGTGTTGGAGGAGGAAAGGGCAGGCTTGGAGTTTTAAAAGCCCAAGCCAGTCCCAGCATCTCTTTCTTCCTGATGCCTGTGGATCTGGATGTATAACTCCCGATTACTTCTTTAGCACTATGTCTGCCCACATGCTGCCATGCTTTTCTGCCAAGATGACAATTGACTAAATCTCTGATGTTGGAAGCCAGTCTAAATCAAACGCTTACCCTTGTAAACATTGTCATCTCTTTACACTTGCTAAGACACTTAGGAAGCAAGTCTTCAGAGCTTTTTCTTTTTACAATGCAGAAATGGTCACAGGATGACTTTTTCAAATGCCCAAGAGGCCTAGCCTGGTTTACATTGTGCCAAGACCTTTTTGTACTTCATTTTCCAAGGGTTAGTCCTCAGGTTCTACTAATTATAATGAGCTCAGCATGGAAAGAATAGTTTTGCTTTTTTTTTTTTTTTCTTTTCAGAGAGATAGCTGCCTAATCCAGTAGTTTGCTCTCTGTTGTTAAATTTCTTTTCTTCTGAGGCAGACCCTTTTGGGAATACTCTATCCAGTTATGGAGACAGTACAGTTTTACCTGAAAAGATCACTGATGAAACTTTGTAACTATACTTTTCATTTCAGTTCAGATTACTTGCAGAATCCTGTGCCGAACAACCTGAGGTTCCTAAATTAGTATGATTCTTGTCAGGTTCCCTAGTATAAAGCTGATTTCTCTTAACACTGAACTGAACTTGTCTATAATGTGCATGAAATTTTTGAACATGTACTTATTGACCAAAAGCTGAATATGCTTTGAAATGTTGCAATCTTTCCTTGTGAGCATCTGATGTGTTACTGTAGGCAGAGAATGCTTGCAGATGTACAACTTGAACTGAGCATGTTCAAGAAAATGCCCACTTGCTTATATGCTTTCCTCTGTGAATATATGTTCCTTTACTAAACTTAAATCTCCAGAAATAAAAGAAAGATCATAGGTACTCAGGCTTCGACAAGGGCAAATGACTGAATTTCATGATCATGAGCAGTTTAAATGTTGCAGACCAGAGCCAAATTGCTTTGAACTACTTTTAGTTCTTTTGATAGCCTCTCATTGCTTACCACTGTGTCTGGTCAAACATCACTGTGAACATCAAAATCATTAAAAAGCATTATTAGAAAACAACTAGATTCCAATATTCCAGTAGCTACACATGTCACTTGTAGCATGCAAAACTTTCAATAGTTTTATTTTTCCCAATGTAATGTAAGTAATACTCACAAGTATTCTTGATAAATACCTTCCATTTATGACTGAATAATGATTAATTGTCATATAAACACTTCTACAGTGTGACATGTGCTTTGACACAACTTGAACCCATGTTCCTGGGCCATAAACCCTCATGTTTGTCTCGAGAATAAACTACCTTTATTCTCTTTGAGGTGAGTGCTGTGGTTTTGCATCAGCACCTTAATAATATTTTTAGGCTCTCTATGTTTAGAGAAGGCATAGTTTTATAACTTTTCTTACTCACTATGAGTAATAAATATTTCTCATTTTTTTTTAATCTCCTGGAGCATAGCTTTACCACAAGCCTACAGAAACCCATTGCATCAAGTTATAGATTTTTTTTACTTATTTACACATTATAGATTATTTTTACTTGCCATGACTACTATGGAAACAAATTTTACTCTATATTAACTACTTGTGTGTACTAAAATAAGCTTTACATACTTTATTTAGAAAATAAATAGTGAATAAAAAGAATATAAAAAATATAAAATAGGAGAAAATATTTACAAATCTGCATAATAAGGAGCTGATAGCTACACTCTCATTACCTAATAAAAATCTTGTAATATCACTTATAATTAGGCAAAATAATGTAATGATTGAGAAGACTTTTAGCTTCTTTGGGCTTTCACACAGTCGTTAAGAATATAGTATGTACACAGTGACTTTTGAATTGGATAATGATGAAAGTAGAGGGTTGCATTAACATCCTTATCAATAACACTCCTGAATAGAATTCCATAATTTACTGGGAATTATTGAATTATATCAAACTTTGATATTTCAGCTATATGCTATTACCCATTTCTAGTAATTACTACTAAAATGTTCAAATACATAGAACAGTGAATATACATGTTCTCAGAATCTAGATTCAACAATTGTGATATACTCTTTGGATTTTAAATCATCATTCTGACAAATTTTCCTTGTCTGTGTTGCTAAATCATTAGAAAATCAACTTTGTAATTGTAATTTGTTATTTGTATTGTTTAGCCTCTTATTACAAAAAGATTGTTACATCTCAATAACTTGTTATGCTAAATTTTTGGTTTCAGCAAAAACAAAGCCTCGATATCTATATGGATAACACTTTCTGCAAAAATAAAAGTATTTTTAAAAAGATTTTATAATAAAACACTATACTTAAGCTTTCTCATAGAAAATTAAAAACTCATTTTTTTTCAGTACAAATATTATGTACTTCATGAAAATTTGTAGTAAGAGTAACATAGTTCTTAAAATATATAGGCAAAATTAAGAAACAGATAATATAACATTGTTACAGTTAAGGCTATAAGTTTATTGTATATAAATTATTAACATATATTAACTATATAGAATGAATTGACAAACCTAATTTCAAGTAATTTTTAATATTTGATTAGTGGTAATAAAATAATGAATTAAACTGTTGAGTTTTTAATGGGGTACATGTTTTAAATGTTAAATATCAAAAATTTAAATAACAAAGTTAATAAAAGTTAATTCGGTTTAAGAAACAGTGCGACTTTTATTAACTAAGTTTGGTAATTACACTTCCCCCATGAGTGAATTTCAATGAGCTTCTTTGGGTGTTAAGTCATTAATCAAGCATTTCTTTGCACATTGAGAGGGCTTGCTCAGTTAACCTTTCTCTGTTATGCACATTTGCCTATTTGTTTTTTGTTTTTTAGCTAATGAACATCAGCCTTCACAAACAGTGACTCTAAGGGGTTCCACTTGCTTCCCCAATGAGTTGCTATTTGATTTCAAGAATGTTTCTCTAAGTCTTAGACAATCATGTTTGTTAACAATTATTTTATTCCTGTGGCCCACACAACCCAGTCCCTGTTACAGTCAGAGACATGACTGATGCTTCCTTGCTCTATTCTCAACTTTGAGGAGGCTTTTCCACTTTCATTTATGGGTGAGATTTGTGACTTTGTAAGAAATGAGAGGCAAGGATGGTGTGGTGATCCATGAGGATGCAGACACAGAAAGTCATTAATAATCCCTGAAGTTTGCTTTCCTGTGGTTTAATAGGGTTTGTTGTTGTTTCTTTGTTTAACTCACTCAGGAAGGAACAGGCTGTTACTCACCAAAGCCAAACATTTGAAGAGGGTAACACAATCTTATATATTAAGAAGTATCCCAAAGAACTTTTTATTCTGTGCTGTAATTTGGACTTTATATATCTCACAAAGCTCAGGTATTAAAGTCTTAGTGCCAGCTTGTTCCCTTATTGGCTGTTTGGTGGAGCTTTAGGAGGTGGGGCCTAATGAAAAGATTTGTTGTTTGTTGGACATCATCTAGAAGTAGACTGTGAGACCTGGTCTCTCCTTTTTCATGTCCATTCCATGAAGTGAATGTGTTTATCCTTCACATGCTCCTCATCCTTCTGTGTTGCTGTCACAAGACCCAGGAAAACTGGACTCCCTCAAGACCTGAAACCTTCACGTCTATGATCCAATAACCCTCTACTTTGTTTAAGTTGACTGCCATATTTTCTTTTCTCTAGTAAAGGAAGATGATTAACATGTGCTGAATTTACTTATTTGTGTTTAGAATAATCAAATTATTTCCTACTTTATTTGGTTACACAACAATGACTTTGGGAAAATGATTCCTTTTTTATACCAGTCACCATCCTTTGCTAAACAGCATCTTTTCTTCTCCTAGAGATGACTCAGGAGTGGCAATTCCGACAATGAAAAGAAGCAGCAGGCAAACAAAATGAAAAATAAAATTCA
Organism: Sigmodon hispidus; assembly: GCA_004025045.1. NCBI lineage: Eukaryota > Metazoa > Chordata > Mammalia > Rodentia > Cricetidae > Sigmodon > Sigmodon hispidus. The sequence goes on along the minus strand of PVIH01005698.1, from coordinate 73,952 downwards.
CAATAATTTAGTTCAAACAAAGGAGTAATGTGAATCACTATTTCAAATTACTTGCCTCTCACTCAGTAGGTGGCAGTCTTTCCATTTTGAGCAAACCCAGGTCCCAAAATACATATAACTTTAGAGGAGACAAGTTAGCATTAGGCAAAAAGAAACTGGCTATGGGGGTATGAGGTGGGGTTAATTAAAGATCTTCCCTGGGCTGGGAGTAAGCATGTGTTCTGAGCTCTACCAAAGAATAAAAATGAAGAATAAGAATGGAACTTCTTTCTTGTTGATGATTTTCCCAAGCCAGGCCTCTATGGCTTGTGTTTGCGCTTTTTAAGGTTTTTATAGTGGTTCACTTGATTATAGGACATAAGATGGCTGTGAACCAGAGCAAATACATTGACTTTATAAAGGAAGGAGCGAGCATGTGGCAGATACAGCTGGAAGATCTGTAGTTTAGGGTTCAGTACTACCAATAGGTAAGGAAACAAGTGATAGCAAAAAATAGGGAATGGACTGGAAAAAGGACTTTTCTAGTATTTAAACTGTCACTTATGTAAGACCTAAGGAGAACATGCTAGCATTTAGAAAATAATGACATTTCATCCAGATATCTATTTTGTGTGTGTTTTAATTTGGATTTTATGTTAGCTAACACATAAATATGCTACATACTTATGAAACAGCATATTGTCTTTTGATGCATATTTATATACTCATCTCTGTGGGTCTCCTCCTTATGGTCCTAATCCCTTTGTTCATATACTCTCTTTCTCTCTTCAGCTGGATTGAGAGCTCTGCCGGGTGCTTAGCTATGGATCTCTGCTTCTGCCTCTATCCATTGCTGGATGAAGGTTCTCTTGTCTCAATGGGTGCAGAGCACCAATCATTTTCTGATGTACACTTTTTAAAGCAGGTTTCTCCTTAATCTTAATATGAGCCTATAAAAGTATCACATGATCACACCAAAATTTTTATTATCAAACTTCAAGTTATCTAAATATATTTCTAAATTTCATTTAGTAATAGAGTGACAAACATTAACCTAGGTGATGAATTTTGGAATTATTTGGCCAATATGAATATGTGTTTTTCTGCAATAAGTAGAAAGTTATTTTTGATGAACAAATGCCACCAACATATTCAACTCCTTCTTTTGCTTTTGTTTTTTCTCTATGGTGTGATATATCAACAAAACAAAACAAAAATAAAAACCCAGCAAAAGAGCGCTCTTATGCCTTATTAACAAGTTACTTCTGATAAGTTTTAATTCAAGTTTTGGCTTCTATACATAATGAAAGGAATTGAATAATCATGCTTATCTTAAATTTAAAAATTTTTATTAAAATGTTAAAATATCCTGAACTATCAAAGTTATGATAAAATGTCAATGGCTTGTGATCACATCAGTCATTATTCCAGCATAAATAGCTGAAGGACCTTCTAGGTCTAACCCCAAGTTCAAGAGTTATAGGTAGTTAACAGTTGCCGAGTGAGAGTCAGTTTTCCTTGGGACAGAGTTCCCTAATAGGTTTCTCATTACCTGTGAACTTGTGGGCAACACTATTAAACAGAAAACACTGGGCTAAGCAGGTTTTATGTATACATACCTATATATGTGTTTATATATATATAATTATATATTTACATATAGCAATAATAAGTAAAAAGGAACAGAAAATGAATTTAATGGGAGATATAAAGTAGTATAGAAGGAGCTGGGGGGAGAAGGAAGAGAAGATATATTAAAAACATTGTATTTTATATGAAATTCCCAAAATATTTTGAAATTTTTATCAAAGGAAAAAAATTGCTCCAAGCTCTTGTGCTATCCAGTGTTCAGGAAGTAATCACTGCAATATTTTGTTCATCAAACCATGTTAAACTTTCCCCTGTGTTTTCTATAGCTTTGCATATCTTCTTTTGTAGGGCATTGACCTATGTGCAGGAGATTTTTTTCAGTTTTTCACATTATCGCAATGAGCAGTCACAAAGAGAAACCAATACAGAGATTTTCTCATCTAGTGTATCATCTTCTTTTCTGAGTATGTCAGATGTTGCAATGGTTCCTTTGTGGCAGTACGACCTCTCCAAGAATCTTTGCCTTTCTGTAAGTTCTACAAATCTTATTTGTCTTCTACACCGTGGAAAAGTTGCTCTGTTTTTCACTTGACTTCCAGAGCCTTGACATGTTTTTTCTTCACCTGTCCTTCAACTTGTGTTTGTCTTTTGCTTACTCATGATTATATTAAATTCTGCATTCTTAGTAGGAAAATTGCAGAGGTGTCATAGCATCTTCCTCCTCACCTCTGGGCAAAGAAATCTCCTCTGCAGAGTTTCTGAGTGGTTTTTGCTGTTATCCCTTAAACTGGCAGACACTCATTCTTTTATCTAATTATGAACTCAAGTTTTCTTTTATTCTCCAAAAAATAAAATCATTATTATTTGAGAGAAATAATTTTCTATGTGAAATTTTTCATCTATTATTGCTGAATAATAGTTGCATAGTGACTAGTAATTATGATAATAGAAGAGATTAGCTACAGTTTTATCTCCAAATAAGCTTTGAGACAGAAAATAACATGTCTGTATGAGAATAACTGAAATAGACTGGCATATACATTGAAAAAAATGTTTACTCTCTTTTTTTTTTTATACCACAGGATTGATTCATGTCTATTGTCTTCCTTTTTAAAACTTTAGTCATTTGTTTGTGTCCCTGTGTGTGAGCAGGTAGGCGCGTGTTTGTGTGTGTGTGTGTGTGTGTGTGCATGCCACAGCACACAGGAGATCAAAAAAGAACCTGAAGTTGGTTCTCTGCTTTGCCTTGTTGTGAGGGTCTCCATTTCTGCACTCTGTGTGTGCCAATTTATTTGCTCAATGTGTTTCTAGCCCATTTTGTCTCCAACTCATTGTGTTGTCTTATGAGTGCTGAAGTTGTGGTTTATACCTTGTATCCACTTGTATCCTGCTTCTATATCAGTTCTGGGATGGAACTCAGGTTGATAGGCTTGTGCAGCAAGCTCTTTGTCTCACTGAACCATATCCTTGGTCTATCTCCTCCCTTTTGAAGTGTGTTCATGAACATTCTTTGATGTGTATGTATTTCTATAGCTAAGTTGTATGGATAGGATATTGCTCTATATTTTGTTTATTTGAGAACTAAACTTACTGTAATTGCTATTTTAGGGTTACTCCATTTTTATTTCTAATTGTTTTTTTTGTTTACATTCTATTATATCATTTCTCTCCTTCCTTTTCTTCCTTTCAATCCTTCCTTGTCCCCCTCCCACCTTGGATTCCTTTTAAACTCATGGCCTCTTTTCCTTTAAGTGCTGTTGCTGAATATATGCCCATAAATATGTAAAACAACCTACTGAGTTTGTTTAGGGTTACTAGTATGTCTATTAAAGCAATTGGGGCCTCTTCCCTTAATTCTCCCCTCGGCATTGTTCAGTGGGCTAAAGATCTTTGTTAGGCATTGGGCCCAGTAACAGTTTCTCCTTCCATGTTAGCATGACTATTAGTGTTTGAACACCCCACTTAAACCCTTTCTTAGTTTTGTGAACATACTATACTAGGCAGCTGTGAGATGTGTTTTCAGTATTGCTGGAAAAATAAAACCACCTGTAGTTTTTCTATTTTCAGTCATCTCCCTCTTTTTCTGATTGAGTCAATACTTAATTTATTTTTGATGATTTTAAGTGTTACTAAATAGATATAATTTAGGATCTCAATTGATTTTCACATGGTAATAGATGCTTTCCTTTTCTATTTTTTACCATTTCTGAAAACATCCCAGCCATTACTTTGTTTTATCAATAATATTTCCTTCTGTTTATTGTGCACAAATTCATCATATATCTTTGATCTTATTTCATTCTGTATACTATGAACATATTGAAATATATTTATTATATTATCACACAATATGTTGTTATATTATATATTGTATTATATTAGTATATTGTATGAATAAGCAATTGTGCATTTTAATGTGATATTTTTCTTTTTAGAAAGTTCTTATTCTCATTAATTTGTTCATATAGATACTTTATATTGCTATATATAGATAATAAAATATTATTTAGAAAATGAAGTACTTTTTAATTTTATTGACTATTTCTAAGTGCTATACATTACCACTGGCATTTTCAGCAATGTTTGGCACAGGTTTTTTTTTTTGTTGTTTGTTTCTCCCTTTTTGTTATTCCACTTGTTAATTTAATCCACAAAAGGCAATTCTAAACTCTGAAATAGTTGAACAGAGGTGGTTATTTGATTTCTATTCACTTTCCATCCCACTGAAATATTTTGTTTCCTTGCATAGATTTTTTTGAATATTTTAAAAGATTTACTTTCTTATTATGTGTATGAGTGTATGTCTATATGTGGGTATGTGAACCTAAGTTGGGTGTATTTCTGTGTGTGAATATGTGTACCACCCAAGTTCAGCTGTGTGTAAAGGTCAGAAAAAAAAAAGATCCTTTGAATTTGAGTGAGTTACAAGCAGTTGTAAGCTGGATGATATAAGAGCTGGGAAATTAATTTTGGTTTTCTGCAACAACAGCACAGTCTATTTACAGCTGAGATATTCTCCTAGTCTCCCCTATCAAGTTTTTAAATGTTAACTTATATGTTACACTTACCTTATGGGATGCTCAATGTGTAAGTTAGGAGCCCTTTTGCTTTTCAAGGGAGATTTGAAATCCCTATGGGAGTCAGAATTTTTAAAAGGTTGGAACCAACTTAGCTCTCTTCACTGGATGACTGTGGCTGACCCTTCTGTGACTGTGGCTCTTCATCCATAATTGACCTTGGTTCTAGTCTATCCTCAAGTTATTTATTCTATATAGAGGTCAACTCTCTTGTAGCTCTGGGAAATTTCCTTTCAGTTCTTCAGAAACTGAATAATATGCAGATAGTAAGCCTTTGAGAAAATCCCACATAAAATGTCGGCAACTGGAAGTCCTAATGATCTCTGTGATCACTGAAGTTCATGTTTATCATCAATGGTAATTATATTTTGTGCTTTAAATTTATTGAGTGATTGATTAAGACAGAACTTCAAGCTGGCTTTGAATTTCTAGGTAGGTGAGGCTATCCTAGAACACTTATCTTCAATCTCCTGCATTTCAAAATCTTAGATTAGAGGTGTACATTATGACACCTGATAAATTTTTGAAGTCTATTCCCTTTGGAGATTGGATTCTGAAGATGGAGAGATGGCTTAGTGGCTAATAATACTTGCTGATCTTGCAAAGGATCTGAGTTTCACTCCTAGACCCTTAGTTGTTCACAGCCATCTCCAATTCTAATTGCAGTGAGTCTGGTGCTCTCTTCTGACCTCCATACACATTAAGTATGCAAATGATGAACATAAATATATGTAGGGTAAAGGTCTAATATAAGTAAAAAACAGAGAGAGAGAGAGAGAGTAGAAAGAGAGAGACTGAGAAAGAAGAGGAAAAAGAGATTTACTTTCTAGGTAATTTCTTGTATATTGTTATTTACATGTTTGATTTAAGGGTAAGTTTTATTTGAAATAAATATGCTACTTTTGAAAATGTTTACATTTTCTATAAGAATAGTCCTTGAAGTATAATTACAAGGGAATACAGCTCTTTCTGTTTAAACAAGGGCAATTAGTTTGTTATATATGTCATTAATCTGGAATGATAAAAAACCCCATCCATTTTACCTCATAAATGATTTGATAAGGAAATCAGTAGAAGCAATAATTCTAACCCAAGCTACATATAGAAAACATTTGAGAAGCAGAGAATATTAAAGGATTATTTCAATCATGCTTCGAGCAAGTGAGTTACTTTTATTTTAAATTTTTGCCTTTTTTTTTTTCTTTTGGCTCTTCCTAGGAACTTTTTCTGGGGTCATAAAGATGAACAAAGGAAACATTAAAATGTCAGAGTATATGACAGGTGAGGCAGAGGCTGGGAAATGTTCAACTCACAAGGCCAACGCATTCCTGTTCAAACATAAGTCTGGGTGACTGGGAAAACAACGAAACAAACTCAACCAAATCAAAGCAAAATAGGGTTTCATATAACAGTATCAAAAAGTAGACGAAACAGACTAAATGCGCCAAATGGTGGCAGGTAAGTCCATAGTCTGTTGTGATAGGTCCTTCCAGCGGCAATCAAGTTTCTTCTCATGTTTTCTCAAGGTTTTTTGTTTGTTTGTTTGGTTGGATTTTTGTTGTTGTTGTTGTTGTTGTTTTCAATAGATGTGGTAGCTTTAACAAGAGTCTAATGGGCAGACAGGCAGGCAGGCTGTCTTCAATCATTGGTTTCAGGATCTGTCTGGGCCATGTAGGCATCCAGCTCAGCATCCAGGTGTCCTTTAGATTTTGATATGTGTACATCCAATTGGTTGTCCAGCTGCTCCTTGGTCAATACAGGACGAGTGAGGGCACCATTCCCTCAGCCACGACCTCGACATCGGCCTCCAAAGCTCCCTCTTCCCTGACCTATCATACCTCGACCTCTACCACCAATTCCGCCATGACCCATAGCTCCACGCCCTAGGCCCCCTCTCCCAGGACCTCCATGACCTGGAACATCACCTCTTCATAAGCCCATTCACGGAGCTACGGCTAATTCACCTTGGAGCAGGTTTTGATCTCTAAGCGATATTCTGCCCCTAAGCAGGGTTCTGGTGGTATGTCCCCCACATAGTCTTCGGGGAAAGCATCTCTGGGTTATGGGTAGGCCTCAGCCTCCAATTGCTCCCCTGGCCGGGGCACTTATAGTCGGCCTAAATGTGCCTGGATGCTACTCTTACCCAGGCGCTGCTTTAAGCTATTTTTTGAGAAGCAGTGTATTGTGCCTCCAGAATAAGGAGGGTTTATTTTGTTTTTGTTTGTTTGTTTGTTTTGTTTTTTTGGCTGCGCATAAATTGCACTCAAATATTAAAGCAAAAAAATCTGCTCAAATGAAGTTGTTTCTATGATATTTTCTCCAGATAAAAGCATGAATGTTATTGCTTGACTTTAACCATTCTCGTTGATGCTTTCATTTTTATAAATACAATGAGCAACTACCTCAGACTACAGCCCAGAGTTCTCCTATAAATACCTAAACTAAGATCTATTCTAAATGCCATATGACTCCTCAGCTTTCCTTGCAGAAAGGTGAAGAATCTCTGTGTAGACTAGACAGAAAGAAACCCTGTGCTTTTTATATGGAAAAAGGAAAAAGGAAGACAAGGTTTTGAAAAGAACTACTAATATTTATAAGAACTGGGATTTGATTATCAAATCTCAGAATACATCCTCTGAAGGCATTCATGAGAAAAACAAGAGAGCCTTTGTGTTCTCTAATATTAGGCTGAGAGATGTCACAGGCAGGCATCTGTTCCTATGCATGTGGCTAACATCAACTCCTGTTGGTAGTGTAGCAAGTCTTCAGTCTGTGCTTGGCTTCACAGAAGGTTGATTTATGGGCCAAATTAGGGGTCTTCAAACAAATTACATGCAACATCTTTCTGTTTGATAGACAATGAAACAGATGGTGATCTTAAGGGTTTCATTCTTGTCAAAGATTAAATAGGAATTACATGATTGACTATTGCATCCTTGACCTACCTGGTGGTCCAGTTTTATTTACCACAGCTTTACACTAACTAGCTGGGTTGTAGTATTAGAACATAACCCCAAACAGTTTGCATTTTAAACTGCCAGATGAATCCTCATCATGGAAACTATGCCTATGGAGTTTTTTTCCTCCAGTCTTCATTACTTTCAATCTAAATCCACACTGGTCCTAATTTACTATGCTTCAGAATCAGTATCTCCCATGTTCACAAAGCAACTCCTCTGCTTTTGATTGTTCTTATTTTAAATTACCCTCTAATTTTTAAACATATTTATTATAGAATGCAAAGAAACATTAATCTCTTGACTCTACATATACCTTATTTTCAAGTATCTATTTTATTCAAGGAAGATTCTCTGTTTGCTTTATTGGTCAGATTTCTGTTGCTGTGGTAAAATGCATAAGGAGGATGGGATTTATTTTGGCTCTCAGTTTTGGAGGTTCTCTTTCATGTCCTTGGGGATGGGCTTAGACAACACAGTTAATCATGGCAAAACTCATGAATGATGGAGTCATCCTGCTTACAGTGTTATCATCCAGAATAAGAGAACGAGAGGAGAAAAGGGGCAGGAGAAGAAAAGGGAGAAGAGTGAAAAAAGCAGGAGAGAAAAAAGAGAGAGGGAGAAAGGAGAGAGAAAGAAAGAGAGAGAGACAGAGATGAGAGAGACAGAGTGAGTGAGAGAGGAGTCATGAGAAAAAGGAAAAGATAAGGGAAATGAGCAGGAGAGAAGAGAGAGAAAGATGGAGGAGGAAAAGACACTAGGAACTAGTGTGTTTGTTAAGTGAAATATTTGGGGGCATTTTAACATGTTTTTCAATATCTTTAGAATCCCTGAGCTTTTAGGAGTTCTTGGGTAGTATAGTAAAGCTATACATTCTTTAGCAGACTCAGGATTTTGGGATTTTCTCCCACTGTTTGGTTTGTCTTTTATCTTTTAATAGAATAGTGTTTCCAAAGGAAAAGTTTTTAATATCAGTAAAGTCCAATTGATCATTTTCTTTCAGGGATTATGCTGTTGATAAATCAACTAAGTTCTCATAGCCAAACCCAAGGTCACAAAGATTTTTCTTATGATTATTTTTAGAAATACAATTTAAGTGTAATAAACTCCTATGGTTACCAGAAGAAGTATGTTTTAACAAAAATTCACACACATAAGAAAATGATTATTTTGTAAGCAGTCATAAAATACTGTTTATATATGTGTAGAAATAAATTGAAAGTCATTTAAGGACATTTGTAAAATATGAGTAACTGCAACCTTAGCCAATTAAAGATAAGCTGCTTTCATTATCCAGCCTTTATGGGCAACAGGACAATTTTTCCTCCACTGTTTGCTGAATGCTTACATTATCATTTGTTAGCATTATATATTTGAGGAAAAGAGAAAACAACTTTGTAAGGAATATACATTCCCAGCTGCCAAGGCTGAATTCCCTTAACCAGCAGATGTCATTCTCTCTCTACTTTAATGTAAATTTCTTATCTTACTTTGGTCCTCTGTTCTTGAAACATGTTATGAAATACAGTTTCATTTCAGCCTGCTTTTCTCTTAGTCATCTTTTCAAGTTAGTGTGGTTTCTCTTTAATAATAGGAAGAGTGCCAGAGTGTGAAAAGAGGTCAGTTTGACAGTTTTCCTTTGGTTACATAGTCTTTGGTGAGGGATATTTCCCTTCATATTTAAGACACAGTAAATTGTTGACTAAGTTGGCATGAGTGACATGGTGTCCTACCTGTGTGTCAGCATGGATCACTTCAGAATATCTTTTATGTGAAGAGACACAGGAAAGAAATCTGTTTATAATGCTAGCAAATTGCCAAGGAAATCGAGTTCCCAGGAAGCATTAAGGGGATTTACTTAAACATGTACATCTTTCCCCAGGTAGATCTGTGGATATTATCACTTCCTTGAAATGACCTTGGTTTACCAAGACCCAGCCACCCCTCTCTTCTTTGTGTTCTCCTTTTATTCTGGACCCAGGACAGTGTTCAATTTTAATCCTGAAGTTCTTCTGTCTATTTCCTTGACCCAATAAAAAATAAGAATATGAGAGTTAAGGGCACCAGTTCATGTCCTGTGTAATGAATTTAGTTAGTAAGTACTGAACCATGGAGATTTGCTTTAGGAACATTTTAGGTGGTGTCAACCAACCAACAACTTGCTAAATGCCACAGCCATTACTTATAGGACCCTCACTCAGTAGCAGGAGGGGTGGGTGCAAGCAATGAAAACATTATAGAAGAATTGCAGAAAGCATGATGCACTCATATAGAACTAGATCTAGTCTTAGAGAAATAGCAATGCTTCTGAGGAAAGTTCTTAACTTTTAGTTAGAATAAGGAGCTAAGGTTGAATAAAAAGTTAAAACAGAATTTCAGATATGGACATCTTAATATATTATTTTATTCTAAAATTTAGATCAATAAACAGCTACATGCAATTATTCAAAAGGAGCACCAACAAATTAATTTAAAATTCCAAGGATGTATTTCTGTGTATGGACTTGTTGGAGTGGTTGGGGTATGGCTCTTTTGTAGAGCATTTGCTTTCTATTTATGAGTCTCTGGGGTTGAACTTCAGCAAGACAGGGGTATGTGGGGAGATTCTGAAATGATAAATAAGCAGAACAATTAGTGAGGATGATAATTTTAATTGGAATTTATTTTTTAAACCTCCTAAGAGTTGAAAAAAAGAAATATTTTCTAAAAGGAAGACTCAGTCATTTTACAGATATATTTTTAGATTTTGCATTCAATTACTAAAATAAGGTCTTTTTAAATATCACTTGGTATGGAACTCTGTATATCGTTCATTCAGACCTCACTGCCTACATCAGACTTCTGAGTACTGGGATGACGGGCCTGCTCTACCCACCAGACCAAATTCTGAAACCTTTCTTCAATGAGTGCCCATAAAGTGCTCAACACCATTCTTTCTTCAAAGAGTGTTGATAATGTATAATGCATGCCACTAGTCTACTTTGTAAAATTCTAGAAAATGACAAGATTAAATACTTGAACTATGAAATAACATTGTGCATGCTAAACCCAAATCATGTCACTTGTTAAACTTCTAAGCCCCTAACAGGCATTCACCTGCTTTCCTGTGAATGGCTTATAAAAAACAGAAAGAAGTATTGATGTACTTAGAGATGATTTTTAATAATTCCTGATTATAGAATCCATAGAGGTATTTATTAATTCAGATAGAGGTGACATGCTTTCCTGTCATGTTTCCTCTAAGTAATCTAACAAAATTGAATATGTGGTGGCCAGAGAGATAGTTTAGTGGCTAGCACCCACACTGGAAGGTTTAATACCACCTGTAACTCCAAGTCTAAGGCATCAGATGCCCTCTTCTGAATTCCATCAGTATCTGCACTCATGTTTGTGTGAACACACACATACATATAGAGATACATACATAGTTTTTTTGAAAAATTGAATGCTAGCCATCATCTTGATAATCACATGTTATACTTATCAAACTTCATTAGTTTATTGGAATGGTGTATCTGTTGAAAAATTAGAAATAGAAAAGATACAGAATTTACCTAAGAAACATAATACAGAGTTGAGTCATAACTTCTACTCTACTAAACCATATGGTTTCCTTGGGAACAGGAACATCAGACCTCCCCAGTACTCCATGTTGTGAATTATTTTAAGCAGCTATGTGAGTCTATCTTAAGACCCAGGGCATACTGGTTGACCCTGTAGATAACAGTTTGTATCTTAGTTTAGATATTTTCTTTATGTCAACTAATTAGCATTTGTTGTGGGATTTAGGGCACAAATCATAAAGATAAAATGTACATCTACTCCAGACACTGAATCTTAAGCTTAAAAATATAAAATTCAGTAATTCGTAGTAATTATAGAAGCTGTCCTTCATACCTCAATACCCCTGTAGGCAAAGGGACATAAAGAAGCAGGTGTCATTTGGAGTCTCTATACTGAGTAGTAGACCAGATACAAATTCTAAATATATTTCAAATTTTATTCTTAATCTCATATTTAGAAGGGATTTAGGAGCTGTTCTTTGGGAGGCAATAGTCTCAAGGACATTTTAAAGATGGTAATAAATGGAAAGAACATTATAAATACTAAAGAAGACTGGGAGAATCATTTTGGCTATTTACACAACTTGCGGTAACATTAGGTTCTATAAAAAATACACTCATTTCTAAAATTGTGAATTTATATTTGTGCATGTACTTTTTAATTCAAAGAAATGAGAAGGGAAGAATATGTATGGTTGGCCCAACTTTCTTTTCTTTTGTTTGGTGAATATAGATGGCTTTGTCAAGATGAGTCCTTTATCAGCCCAAGTCTCAGAGTGCCTATTATGGGCAGAGGTCTGTGGATGACATATATTATAATTTGGTCTCCATGGATATATTCAAATGCATTTACAATATGAAAATAAGATTGAGATAAGAGTTTCATTGTACTTATTGTTAAAACATGAACTGTGATTTCATCCATTAGCAAACTACGGGAATTAAAGGAATAAACATATGAGTAGTTTAGAGAAAGGACACATGACTTTCAGAGAGAAGCAGGCCGTCAGTATTTTCTGAGAAAAAAATGTGAGCTGAAGGAAAAGAATTAGATTTCACAGGGTAGCATTTAATGGTTGTTCTTGTTTCTAGAAGCCATTTAATGGTTGGGACCAGTAAAATCAATACATGTCTGACCTACTAGTGATTCTATGCTGTCTCTGCCATATGCATCTAACTTCTTGGTAGTTTTGCTTGGATTTTAAGACATGCTCCAGGATTCTTCTAACAGTATTTTCTTACATAATATATGTTCTATTGGCTTTCAGTCAATGTCAATGTGGCAAACACATCCAAGACAAAACTTAATTCTCAGATTAAAGTTTATCAATACAAATATCCTCTTGTTATGAAATACTAATGTTTTTCTCTGTTTCCTTAGCATTACAGCATAGGAAAGTCTCAAATGTCACTGAATCACAGGAGCACAGACTATCTTCCAGTATATTATTTCTTCCTGACTCTCTACAGAATTTAAATTCAAGGAATCTGAAATGCCAATTCCTTCCCATTTTTCATTTCTGAAAGCCCTAGGAATTTTGGTCATAAGAACTACGAAAACAATCTCCATGAAACTGTGTTTTTTTTCTTTTGAATCACTACAGTAAGAACATAGATTGCACATTCAACTTTCATGCTTGAAAAAAGCATGGAAATAAAAACAAAACAGGTAGAACCTTTTAAATCTATTCATTTTCAGATCTGAAATAATCAGGATCTGGAAGTTACAGAGAGTTGTTAAAATGGGAGCTTCAATGCAGCTTTAAACAAACAAAAGAACATCCACACAGGTGGTTTTATTGCATTGGCTTGAGCAGTGAACTGTGTAATTTGTTTCCCTGCCAACAATATTTCATTTGGTTATTCTGGCCAAGACAAGAACCAAGTGCAATATTTTTCCCCATCCAGCCGTATTTGAAATGTTCTGGGAGTCTTTAATATAAAACATGGCTTTCATCTGAAGCTCACAGAGCTGAATTATGCAATTGCCTTACTTTTCTAATCCATAGAGACCATGGGACTTGAATTCTTTGAGCTACGACTGCCTGGACTAATAGAAAAGGGTCTGAATGATGAATACGCCAAAATGTTAGCTACTACTGGTAGTGGATAAGTTGTTGTATCTGTATGAACATTTAACTTTAAGATCTGTAGACTTTCTATTAATAACTATGTTTTTAATTCTTTCCCCACTATCCCTTTATTCTCATTACAGTTATGACCAGAATAAAGTTGGCTTTAAATGTGATATGCTGTTTAGCCTCCCATCTTAATTTTTTTTCTTTTAGTTGCTGCAATTCCCTGAAAGAAAAAAAAAAATAAAAGCAACTCAAAGGGCTTATTCCATCTGCAATTCAAGGATTCTGTTCTCAACCACTCTCTAGCTGTTTCTTCTGAAATACTCTTATAGTTTTTGAAAGTCATGCTTGCTCCTTGTAGATCCATGCTTCTGTGTATTTTGTCCTGTGACTCCTTCTGCCTGTGACCCCTTCCTAGTTATGGTTTACTTACTCCCACCTCATTATGCAATTGTTAGTGCTCAGGTATTAAAACTTCTGGATAGTTTCTCAATACCACTGTAATTGGAAAGCACCCTTTTTTCCTGTTAAATCAAATCATTTGTGCTTATTTCATTATATAGAAATCAATTTTGCATCTTTATTCCCATGAATAAAAAGTTTTGAGGATGATAACCATTGTGAGATCATTTTCTGTTCCACCCCAATACATTCAATTTATTCTATTCTTTATTTTCATCTAAGCTAGAGCATGGACTCACTTCCAGATAATGACTTTGCCTGAATTTAATTTAATAATAATAATAATAATAATAAATATTATTTTCTCAGATTGATGGGCAGATTTAGGAACTAAAGGACTGATATACTCAGTTCAAAGAGAAGTTCAAGAGAAATGTTGAAGGTGTAAGCCTGAGGGTTTGGTGTTCATCAAAAGTTGTATTCTAAGTATATCTGACTTAAACTTTATTTTTGAAAATATGTTCTTGGTCTGAAATATTTCTATGTTTTTTTAATTCTCAGTTTAAGTATTTTAATTTTTTGGAACTCTCACATTCTCTTAATAATGTTTTATACTTTTCCCTTGCTCTGAAATCTCACTGCATTAATAACTCCAGTGGAGTTCTCAACACAGACTCTTTTAATTGCTCACTCATGAGTATTCTTTCATTCAGTGCTCAAGGTCAAATTCTTTGTTTTTCTTCATTTTCTTCATTATTCTCTTCCTAACCATTGATTAGAATAATTTTTAAAACTGGATCTTAGATGCCAGTTAGCTCACTGTGCTGGTCTTAGTTACTCTCTTAGAAATGGGCTCCATTGATGAGTATTGAGAATCAAAAGATGCATACACACACACACACACACACACACACACACACACCATATCACACTATAAAAAAATAAAAAAAAATTCAATAGCTGATATATCATCATCAACCTGAGCAAAAAATCTCAAATCATATAGTAAATTCAAGGACAGCCAATTTGGTTCCCACAATGATTTTCACACTAGCATATGTGCATGAATCTAGGATACCTAGACTTATGTCACTTAATTTGATGTTTTGAAACAATATATTTAGCATCTTAAAGCCTCAGTTGTTTCTATAAGATGAAGTTTGTTCATAATGTTTGGTGTGGGGCTTTTTGGTTATAAATCATAAAAATCAAAGCAAACCACATAGACGGGGGTAGCAGCTTGCTGGAATCCACAAACATTTCTGCTTCAGGAACAGTTCAGTGCTCAGTGTTGTAAGAGTTGCTGGACTGTTTTTCATGTCATCACTTGGTTTTGTGCATCTTCTCTGAGCTCATTTTCACCCCATTCTTGTGTCAAATAAAGCCTGTCCCACCTTTCCATCTTCAAATTTATATATATCAGTCCAAGGTGAAACCCATAGGAATCCTTGCTCCCTAACATGTAGTCCACTCTGATAGTCTCTTCTTGGTTTGTGGGACCATGCACACAAAGATACTCCAAAGCTTCATGCACATACACTCACACACAGATAATTTTTTTTAATGTTTAGAGTATCACATAGAGTTTGGAAAATAAAGAAAACTAAGAAATTCAAGTGAGGAGCATTCCAGACCTATATAATCTATTTCCCTAGTATTCTTTTCATGTATATATTATAATGAATATTTATAGAGACTCACAGGACTGTTTCAGAAATTAGAGATCTGCCATGGTAAGCACAACCATAGGCATCACAAGGACTTGGGAAGGAGGACAATGGTAGACAGAGACACTAGACACTGAGTTCACTTCAATATTGAATAATTTTTATTTTTTACATTACTATTTATATTTTGGTTAGCTTTCTAATAGAGACAGCTTTGCAAGCAGAACTTTATCAGTGTCTTTTATCCTCTCTGAATTTTTCTTCCACATCTCCCTGCCAACTGTGCATCTTTTACACCTTCATTTGAGTTCTTTTTATACTTTCCTTCCCTTATGGCCTTGTTTTTCCCCACAGGACAGTCCTCCTTTATCTTATGGTTGCAGTTTTTCAATGTCATGGGGCCACATCTAAGTCTGGGTTTATACTTGAGAAAAGAATTGAAGATCATTTATGCCCCCACAGACATCCATAAAAGGAATGCTTAGCCCACAGTGTAAGAAATCTAACACTCCAAAGAGTAATGGGTTAACTGAAACCAAAGAAAATATACTAATTGATGTATTAAAATTGAAGATAATGATTAATGCATATGTTATATAATAGTTTATAGTAATTACTTATAATACATAGCTGAAACTCAAGGTAAAATTAATAATCACACATGTGTCATCAATTTGTTTAATAAACTTTAGAAGAGAAAAGTTGAAGATCTGATAATTTTGACCACTGTTAAGTCCAAACAGACCCACCCCTCCAAATAGCACTTCTGATGACAATGTCCTAAATAGGACCCTGGTCAGGTAAATAAGATTGTTATTGAGTAAATAGGCCAAAAGATTGATTTACTTTTACCAGAAAAGCAGATCTAGTAAGATGGGTTTGTGTTTACTAAAAATCTCTTCTAATCTCTCAGGAACCTCTCTTAATCTGACCAAAAGGTCAATTACCTTGATTAAGGGCATCTAGTTCAAGCTCAACAACCTATACCAGATCAAAGACTTTTAGTCCTCTGATTATCATATAAAATCTTCTTTCTTTCTGCCATTTTGCTTATCTTTGCCTCTCCCATTCCACACAGGGATAACCTTGGCTGTTTGAGCCCCAATAAATCTTTCTTCCCCCTCATGGACTGGCCCAATGTGCTGTTTAACTACATCTTTACTTACAGTCATCAGGTTTTTTCCAGTGAGAGCATTAAAAAATTAACAAAATTCTAAGCTTTCTCCTTGCATCTGGAACTTCTGGAAACTTTTTAAAATTACTTTCAGCAGTTATACTTTGGCTGGAACTGATTCTCATTTATAAAATGCTACTGATTTTGAAGCATATCTTCTCCCTTGTCTACTTCTGTAAATTAATATTTTATGGCTCTATTTTTGGGAAGGCCATATGGCTGAGAAGTAAAGGAACCACTCACTTGTGCCTGGAGTGATAACAAAACATTCCTCTGAAGGGGCTCCTCCTATATTCATATTAGTGCTGACTTTAATTTGATTGAGAATCAACTCTGAAGACATAAGAAAGAATCTAAACACTTGCTGGATTCTATGAAATGTAAATTATCTGAGTGAATGTAAATGTTGTAGGTGTTTGGGAAATTCAGTCTGTTGGCTGACCTAGCAAAGAAGCAAGAAGCCACTAAAACAGGCTCTGGCTTCCATCTGTGATTATGAACTTGATTCAAACTCGATGCTTAACATGTGGTTATTGGTGTCAACTTTTAAGATAGAACAACTTAATTGCTAAAGCTAAATAGAAAGAATGTGATCTTTGAAGTATATAGGACATTCATAGGGAATAGATTTTCAAGTGAACTAATTCAACAAACAAGAAAGCAAACAAACAAACAAACAAGAAAACAGTACCATCAAATTAATGAGTGAGACACTCAATTTTGAGAAACTTCTTGTTAGAACATTACTCTATATTTTACTCTTAAGTTACAGAGTGGGCATTTTAATTATGGTCTCTTGATCATCCCTTTCTTAGCATACCACTTCACTTAACTGATAAAATAGCATAGCAGCAGTGCAGTGAGTCTACTGAATACTGATAACTCCAAGGGAATGGCATCACTGCAAAGTTTCATTTCAGCTAACTATGACTCATAAAAGCTGCACCACTAGCATCTCAATTGCAGCCAGCCTTCTAGCTTCTCTACTCTTGTGCTTCCAAAGATACCATGCAGTTCAGAGTAAGATGGTGTTGTGCTTGAACTCCCAGGAAAAGAAAAGATTTTCTGTCATTTTTTTCTTCTTCAGGAGACTTCAGGAGACAGCCTTACCTTATTACCCTTACCATAGACCTCACTGTCACTGTTTATTTCCACTCCTAACTATGAGTCAAGGTTGTTTGTAGACCATCACAGCAACTTTTCTTCTTGATAACTAATGATTGTCCTGTTCTTCATAGAGGAAGGAGCTTTACTACGAACATGAAAAGGATCAAGCAGATTGCTACCACTTTCTAGACCTTAGATATTCTCTGTATATTTCTACACTGTAATTTGATGTTATTGGTGTCAGACTTACTGGGACTAACAGAATATATGTCACCAGTTTTTGTATGAGGCTTCTGGCCCAGACTTTGAGGTCTAGCCTTGAGATTCTGACTCACTTGCAGCCCCACTGCAACTTAGGTCCAAATTATCACACAGACACTGCTGCCAATTTTATACTGATCAGCCTAGGGCCAGGCATATAACTTACTAACTCTTTACTCCTAAACTAACCCATGATTCTTTTCTTATTCAGCCATGTGGCTTGGTACCCTTTACCCAGCAGCATTTCAACTTCTTTCTTCTATGTCTCCTGGCATCTCTGTGGTGTTTCTGCCTGTTCCCAAAGCTTTCTTAGTCTGGTAGCCCAGCCCACACATCCTGTCTGCCTCTGACTAATCAGCTTTTTATTAAACCAATAGGAGGGACAAATATTTACAACATACAAACATAATTCCACTGCAACCAGTCATCCATCTTAAATCAACATGTGTCTAATGATTAGTACTTCTATCTCATTTTAGCATTACATTAAATCACAGCAGAAAGGACGAAAATCAAGTCAAGAATTCTTGTGTTTGCCCTCTTTCAGAGTACTTTTTTTTTCTACTCTGATTTCTGTTGTTTCATTTGATATTTGGCTAAATAGAATCAATAGGGAGTATACCTACAAAGATGCCTTTTTTGATGCATATTATACTAACCACTGTAAAACGGAGCTAGAAGGTGCTGATCTACCCTTGTAGTGTGATTATGTTCTGTTACATTGTAAATAATTGTCTCACCTAATGGTTTAATAAAAAGCTGATTGGTCAGAAGGTAGAAAGGAAGTGTGGACAGGGCTACCAGACAAAGAAAACTGTGGGCACAAGAAGAGCAGAGCAGAGACACCAGAGAGAAGTCAGCAGAGAAGCCAGCAGATGCAGAGAAAAATAGACAGTCATGCTGCTCTGAGAAAAAGGTACGAAGTCACACGGCCCAACAAATTAATAGAAATAAATTGAGTTCAGATGAAAGAGCTAGGTAGCAATATGTCTGAGCCACAGGTCAATCAGCCTAAAATAGATATAAGCTTCTGTGTGTTTCTTTGGGACTTTGGGATTCCTGGTCCAGATCATGGGGCTAGTCTGGGCCAGAAACTTCTTATTACATATCTTCAAATGACAGCATTTAATACACAAAATGAGTCTAACAATATTATTGAATATCTCTGCAAGACAATGAATACTGGTTTTCTAATTACCATTTTCTCTTTAATTATAACTATAAAACCCACAAGCAGACTGTTTTTATTGTGCCTCAGTACCACTGTTCATAATTTGAGTGACTCAACACAAGTCATTGATGGTTGCCATGGCATGCAGCAAAATTAAATATATCTTACTGTTTCCTGGGTGGGGAGAGGCATGGAATTTTAAAGAAAATAAATTGTATAACAAAAGGCAATTTTATGTCTTACATGATGAAGTGCTTATTAAGTAATTGCTGCACATGAATAGAACATATTGATTCAGGATGAACAGAAAATGAGAGGCAAGATGGCTCAGTAAAGCTTATTTTGTTCATATTTTTTGAATAGCTATGGACACCATAGAGTAGCCTTCAAGCTCATTTCACCTTTTCTGTAGAAACAGAGGTATGGCTAAGTCCTTTCATGTTTACACATGCTGTCTTCCTTGCTTTCCTTTATGATATCTGAGTAAAATTTCTATTTTCTTGTTCTGGATTGTGGCCTCTAAATATGTGGGCATTTATTCTGTCTTTTTCATCTTTAAAAAAATTTGTATTTATCTTAAATAGTGTGCTTGTTTGTGGATATGTGCCATCAGAGGCCAAAGGCATCAGGTACCCTGAGGCTAGACTTACATTTGATTGGGAGTTGCCTGATATGGGTTCTGGGAACAAAACTTGGATCTTCTGCAAGAGGGGTTCATTTTCCTAACTGCTGATCTGTCTGCTATGCTCCCCACTTTTTCATCTTTCAGAGCCTTTGCACTGTTAGGGTTCTCAGAAAACAGAATAGAACTATTGGCCTCCAATCACTGTGAATAAAGAAACCAGCTGTTAATACCAGTTCTTTTACCCTAAGATGGACAAAATTGTGTTTGAGTTGTAGAGTCTTAAACTTTTTAGAATATTTTAATGTAACTTAATAATAGTGATAAAATACTTATCTTAAAATAATTGGGATATATGTAAGATATATTTTGTCTTGTATAAAATATGTTGAGATACTTGAATGTTTTGTGAAAAAAGAAACTATCTTAAGTTCATTATACAATAGCTATAGATTAAGGCTATGAAAATTGATGGTATACATATTAAGTCAGACTTTTTCTGATATAAAATTCAGAAGTTACTTATTAAGCTTTAATCAATCATATCATACTCCAATCCTTAAAAATAGCTGTTATGAAATCTTATATAAGCCTAATTGTTGAGCTATACATGTGCCTTCCAAAAAATCCATCCATAGCAAAAATAGATCTTAATATATGTTTTACCAAATTCTTATCCATAAATTAATTTTTAAATAACATCTAGAAAAGTATGTCCTTTCAAAATTTCTGTTTGTATTTAGAAATTCATTTATGTGATTAGAATTTATTTTACCACTGCTGAAGCTCCTGGGAAGGAATTCAGTCAGTGGTCAAGAAAGTTCTATGAGGCTTTCTAGGAAAACAAATATTAAGTTGTATGTCACTTAGTGAGCTATCAATAAAATATTTTCAGTAAGAGTTTTGATGATCCTTATATCCATCAACATATAAGTAGATAATAAAAAATTTTCCAAATATTGAACTTTATTTAGCCATAAAAATGAAATTATTTAACTTCCAGAAAAAAATAGTTGGAAATGGAAAATGTTATACTGAGTGATGTATCCCAAGTTCAGGAAGAGCCATATTGTATGTTCTCTCTTGTATGAGTTCTTAGGTTCTAAATTCCATGAATGTCTAATCTATGGAGTAGTATATATAGGGCCCAGGAAAAATAGGAGGCTTTAAGGGAGATGGATGGGGAGGGTAATAGAACATATGTAATACAAAGGTAGATGAAAGGCATACTGAAAATGAAGAATTAAACAGGACAGAGGTGTTCAAGGAGAGGATACAGAAAAAAATCAACTGAGTATTTTAAAAAATGTCACAAGGAACTGACTGCTTTGTAACCTAATTAAAAATAAATTGTTGATTAGATTATTTATAATCTATGAGATGGATCTGTAGTGTGTTTGATGAATAAGCATGCAGATCTGAATTCAAATATTTAAGGTACCCACATAAAATTTGAATGTGGTCCAAACTGTCAATTAATGGAAACACAAGGATCTCTGGGGCTTTCTAGAAACTATCTTAGGTCCAAGTTGAGCAAGATAACTTATGTCAAGGAAATAAGGCAAATAATGATACAACAGGATACCTGATTTTTCTCCGGCTTCCATGAGCATATGTATGTGCATGTACATCCACAGAGATAAAAAGTTTCATTAAGTTTTGCTAAAAATACTAGTGAAAATATCCTGTATTCATAGCATACTATCTTAAATTAATAAAGGTCTCTCTCTCTACTGGAAATGACAACTGATTACAGTTTTGTTCATGTTTGCCCCTCTTAGAGTCTGGGTCACTGTCTTTGAATGTGTGTGCCCATTTAATGTTGGCTTCTGTCTATTACAACACCAATTGATCATTGCACTACTAGTTCTAGATAAACATGCTCAGTTGGCAAAGAATGATTGAATAACTTTAATACCTTACAAGTAAGGAGGAATGTGAAACATCTGTATAGCATCATTATAACCCAGACAAGAATTTCTAAGTATGTCTTTTTAAAAAGTGAATGATTTTATTTCCATTAAGATATGGATATCTCATTCATTTCCATGAAAATCTTTTCAATTTTTTTAAAGACTCTTTTGCTTGGCCCAGAACATTATATAAACAAGACACATTTTTGTTGAATGAACACATTTAGTCTAATGGTTTGAGTTTGCCATTGCCAAAAAGGAAATCAAACCCACTCATTCATAGAAATATATTTGGCTGCATGCTTTCATCATTCAATATTGTGTACAAGGTAGAGCTGGGTTTCTATTTTAAGAAAAATAACAAATTTCTAGAGGAATTAAATTGGCATTGAAGAATTCCTATATAATCGGAAGTCTTCAATGAAAACAATAATTGTAATTTGGGCCCACAGATTGAATCCACTTCAATAATGATACTCATTATATTTTCTTGTTTTTCTGCTCTGGCCTATTTACTGGTACAATTGTGTAATGTTCTGATGGGCATAACCCATGTAAACATGATGATTATTCCTGGTACAGTGTCATTCTTGAAGATGACCAGATTGAAGCCTAAATTGTTTGCTATGTCTCTTCTAAGCAAAAATGAATCCTTCACAAGATGCAATGACATATGCTTAGAGTGTGAAAAAGAAGTCCATATGTAAATGACTGTGTATCTAGAAAAAAAATATTGTTCTTTGGTTTTTCCTAAT
The DNA here is from genome assembly GCA_004025045.1 of Sigmodon hispidus. NCBI lineage: Eukaryota > Metazoa > Chordata > Mammalia > Rodentia > Cricetidae > Sigmodon > Sigmodon hispidus. The sequence goes on along the minus strand of PVIH01005698.1, from coordinate 51,636 downwards.
ATAGATTCTTGTATTAATTGTAGTTGGTGAAGTTCTATGCCAGGAAATTGTAAGATAGTCTATTGTGCTACAGAGAGAAACATATATTAAAAATATAATAAAAGTAGATATGACTAACCAGCATAAAAGCCTCAGTTTCTTTCCTTCATTTCTTATTTATGCCTCCCTTCATTTCTTTCATTGTGGTGCTGAGGATGAAAACAAGGGCCTTGTTCTCCTTAGGAAAGCAAGATGCTATTTGGCTGATAACAATTTCTGTCAGTTTTCATTGTTAACTGAGGTTGTCTCACACATATAAAATATGCCATTTTGATTCTTTGTTTTACAAATTACTAAGAAGAACATTTTCCCATAGAGGCTTGCATATATATATTCTATATTGGGGTTATTCTACAATGGGGACAAAATACCCAATGTAGACATCATATGCTAGCAAATAAAACCCTAGTATCATAGTATCATGAACAGGCTAACTCTTTTTGAGTTCTTGGCTGGTAGGATCCACAGACCTTAATATGTTTTATTATATACTCAATTCTCTACATTCACCCCAAGTATTTGATGGTAAAATCCTATTGTTGAAATCATATTTGAGTCGTAGAACATGGGCAAGTCAAGTTGTTACAGACATGGAAGCTTCATCCCTTTTAGCTATCTTCCATATTGCTGGATGGAGCTTTGCATGCTTTTGGGGAAATTTAATCCTCAATGTCACACAGCTGGGAACCCTTAGAGCTACAATAATTACTAGACCAATAAGATATACCCACTGAAAAAAGTAGTGTCACAAATATTATAAAAGTAACTAACCTGTTAGCTCTAACTTGATCTATAACCTATTCTGTGAGATGGAACCCATACTTGTAGTTAATAACGGATCTGAAAACCTATGTCTATATAGATTGGTCACAGGCTTTAATTTAATAAAATATTTTTAAAATTTTCTATTTACGTTTTGCAGTATTCATACAGTAGTACATCTCTCTACCATATTCTGAGGATTGTAGATGGCAACTAATATGGAGTATTCAGCCCTAAATGTAATCAACACATCATATCCCTACTCCAGAGCTTGGGAATATTCCTGGAAGAGGGGGCAGGAAGGCTGTAAAAGCAAGAATCAATGGATGCTTTTAAGGAAAGAGTATTTTGGACACTACAGGGCAGTTACATTTATGAACTCATGGTTACTGTGTGAGTATGCACCAGCTATGTGATGATCATGCCAGACAAAATTCCAGCCTGGTGTGAGGAAGGAGTCATGAAATTCTACCTCTGGCTGAGTAGCTATTGGCTGTTGAGAGCTACTGGGAGAAAGAAGATCAATTTTTTTTTTTTAATAATAAAACCTCTGATAGGTGAACCTCCCTCCAAAGTAGGCCCCACTCCAGTTTAGAGCTGAGTAACATAATGTAATAAACGGATTAAAAAAAGAAAGAAGAAAAAACAAATTTGGTAGATAGATGAGTGAAAATACAGAAGGCAGATCTGGGAAGAGTTGTGGAGTATGAAAATAATCAGAATGCATTTTATGAAATTCTCAAAGAATTGTGGAAATACTGTTTTAAGAAAATTTAAAACAGTATTTTAAATTTTATGTTTTAAAGACTCATTTAATGGGAATAATAGATGATCTAGATACTCTCATTGAGAATTACTTGCTTTTTTATCATAAACTTAGTAGGTGTATCATTCAAGCCATAAGCATTCACAGTTCATGGTCCGATGAAAAAAATCAAGTACGGAGATGATAATTTTTCTGCTCTCCTTTCTGCTTTTTAGAGTCACTATCCTCACAATAATAGTGTTAACATAGTACTCAATGGGTGTGCTATTGAAAAATAATATTTCTATAAGATAACAATGTAAATAATTAACTTGGGGGATAGAGATGAGTATCAACAGTAAATGCTCTTGCTGCTTTTACAAGGATCAGAATTTGGTTACTAGAACCCAGGTCAAAGTTCTCATAACAGCCTGTAGCTCTAGCTTCATGGGATCAGACACCATCATATGGCTTGGGCAAGTACTCACACACTCATATATGTACAGGCATACACATAAATTAAAATAAAATAAATCTTAAAAAACTCTGTTATGTTCTTCATTTTAAACTCATCTGATAGGAGACTTTGGGAGCTGTCTGGCACTCTGTTCTTCCCAGTGTCCTGACTGGTGATTGATGAGCTGGCTGGGGACTCACTCCTGATGACAGGACTTCATTACTTTGCAGTGCTGTCCTTTCATGTCTGGACAGCTCTAATTGCTAGGCATATTTTAACTTGAATTTCTTTTCTAATGTAGTGCTCTAATGAGCACTTCTGAAACTTACTCGTCCTGTGTAATCATCCCTGATTGTTCCATGTTTGTCCATGTGTTTTCAAATTCTTCCCCATCTCTGACTGAGAAGCACTGAAAGCCCTGAGCCATCTTGTTTAGCTCTGACTACTATAAAGCATACTAGAGCACAGTTACTGTTGTAGTCTTTAGCCTTTTACTAGCCAGTTAATTAAAATATATGTATAAAATTTATATTTGCAAATGTTTTTAACATAGTATCACAGATATCCCCTCTTATTTTAGAGGTACACAATTGACTGTAAACATGTGACTTTTTTAACGTGAATGAAAAAAATTAATTTTCTTCATCTTTAAATTTTACAGTAATCTGAAGAGGCAATGAAAGGTTACTATATCTCCATTTTTACTGATAAAAAATGATGACTTATGAAGAAATTTGCCTAAGTCAAATAATGGATTGATAGTAAAGTTAGGTATCAGCACTAATCTAACACTGACTAATAATTTAGAAATGTATTTATGTCCTAAGTTTGTTGGTAACTAGTTGTGATAATAACACTCAATGTTGTTACATTCTTACTTTTAAAATCCCTTCATCCTACCGAATAATCTTAAAGTTATTGATAGAATTGTTTGTTATTTGTGTAAATCAGTTTAAACATTGTTCTTAGTTTATCCTAGTGTTTCTTGCTAGCTCATAGCTACCAAACAAAGTTTCTATCTTACCTGAGCATGTATGTGCTTAGATGAAGTCTCAATGTGGGCTGTTTCTATCCTTGTATATAAATATTAAATCTCTGATTTCAACACTAGCAGTTCTTACATATTCACACTTGTAGATTTTTATAAGGTAAGAAATCAAGACTCCATGACTTGTTGAATAACATCCCCTTCCCAAGAGTCCCTAATGTGGCTTTTAGCTGTTTCTTTGGGATAAGTTTCCATGTTACATTACATGTTACCTTAGAGGTGGAATAGAACATCAACCTAATAGTGTTAAAACAACAGAGAAGGTTTTCACTTAAGGGTATGAAATAGCTGGGAATTGCTTACTTGTAGATATACTATTTTATCATATTGCCATGTGTGGTGCTGATGTGGGGGCTTATTGTGTAGTCTCACAGAGACTAGTATGGAAATGTGCTATGACAAATCTGTCAATTGCAGCCTAGAGCTACAAAATTTCTCCTCCAAGGACATAGCAACCACTAACTCACTATTGGTGTTTTTAAAATGCTAGAGACAGTTCTGTTCTCTTGAGTATTCCACTTGGCCTAATTGAGCTTTGCTAACCTTTTCTCATTGACAGAACTTTGAATGTGTGTGTCATGAGAGAGCTTTATAAATATTTATTGAATAAAATAGCTTGTTTGGGTATGAAATGAGTTTAGTGACAAGAATTAAGGACAGTAAAACTTTTACTTTCTGGTGTGGGAAAATGTTTTTAGAGACCAATGCCAAATTTTAAACAGTTTAGTTTTTGTTTTAAACTTGGTTTAATGAGATATTAGAACTTTAAATTTTTCATTTGAAGTAAATTGTGGAAATAATTGGAGGGGTATAATTTAAATAATCAGTTTTTGTATCATTATTCATTCACCTCTCTATTCATTCTACATTTGTGCTATTGATGCTGCATAAAGTATGTCATCTATTGTAGAGGAATTTAATCCAAATAGAAAGTATCTAGAATAATAAATAAATAGTCAAGGACACATCTGTAATAGCTGGTAATTATTTCCATTTTAGCAAGATAGAGAGTCTACTAAGATACAAACTTCTTCTAGGCTTGTTTGTGAGGAGATTTTTTGAATTGGGTTAGTTGAGGTGGCAAAACATAGAATTGTACCTAACACTCACATTAGGGTTCTTTAAAGAAAGTAGTTTGATAAGATGAGTATATATATTAAAAGGGAATTAATATGAATTTGAGAGAGAGCAAAGAGAGGCTTATGGGAGTGTTGGAAAGAGGAATCGAAAGGAGTAAATAATATTTTTGGTTGTGAGCCTAGCCTTTAATGGCTGATCCACTTCTCACCATCTTTGATATCAAGTTATACTATAGAGCTATGGTAATAAAAACAGCCTGGTACTGACATAAAAACAGACTTGTTGATCAATAGAATCAAATTTAAGATCCCAACATTAACTGAAAAACCTATGAATACCTGATTTTTCACAAAGAGGCCCAAAATATTCAATGGAAAAAAGATAGTATCTTTAACAAACAGTGTTGGCATAGCTAGATGGTAGTGCGTTGAAAAATGCAAATAGATCCAAGCCTATCACCCTGCACAAAACCCATATCCAAGTGGATCAAAGACCTTAACATAAACCCACCACACTGAACTTGATAGAAAAGAAAGTGGGAAATACCCTCTAACACATCGGCACAGGTGACTACTTCCTAAATATAACACCATAGCAGAGACACTAAGAACAACAATCAATAAGTGGGACTTCCTGAAACTGAGAAGCTTCTGTAAGGCCAAGGACACAGTCATTAAAACAAACAACAGCCTACAGAATGGGAAAAGATTTTCACCAACCCTACAAGTGACAGAGAACTGATCTCTAGAATATATAGAAAACTCAAGAAACTAGAGCCCAAAGTTCTAAGTAACCCAATTAAAAAATGGGGTTCAGAATTAAAAAGGGAATTCTCGGCAGAAGAATTAGAAATGGCTAAAAGGCAGTTGGAAAAGTGCTCAACATCTTTAGCCAACAGAGAAATGCAAATTAAAACAACTGTGAGATACCATCTTATAACTGTTAGAATGGCTAAGAATAAAGACACACATGACAGCCTATGCTGGAGAGGTTGCAGAGCAAGGGGAACACTTCTCTGTTGTTTATGGGAGTGTCAGCTTGTTCAACCACTTTGGAATGCAATATGGCAGTTTCTCAGAAAACTGGTAATCAATCTCCCCAAAGACCCAGCAATACCACTACTGGGTGCATACCCTAAAGATGCACATTTGCACCCCAAAAGCATTACCTCAACTATGTTCATAGCAGCATTATTCATAATAGCAAGAACCTAAAAACAACCTACATGTCCCTCAACTGATGAATGGATTAACAAACTGTGGTACATCTACACAATGGAGTACTACTCAGCAGTAAGAAAACATGACATCCTAAAATTCGCAGGCACATGGATGGATTTTGGGAATATCCTCCTGAGTGAGATCACAAACCTAGAAAAGCAGGGGATGCCGTCATTCATTAGTGGACTTTAAACAAACAAGCAAACAAACAAAAAGCAAAGTACACCCAGGCTGCATACCACAACCACTGAACAGCTTGGGATCTGAAGCACATTGGACTGGTACCTTGGAGCCCATTTCCTCCAGAGAAACATCTGACCCAGTTTTGGTGTTGGAATAAGGAACGTGGACTTGTCGACTGGAGTGGATGCTGACCTAAGCCACCTTGGGACCTTGGAACTTCCTGCTCTTGCTGGGGAAGAAATGAGGAATGGGGAGAAGAAAGAGTGACAGGGAGGGGTGGGAGGGGGAAGGGAGTTTGAACAAGGGGCTTCATGGATAAAAAATGAGACTTTATTCAAAAATAAAAAAATAAAAAATATATAACTCTGTGTGTCAAAATAAAAGATATTAAAATAAAAACGATAAATATATAAATGAAGAAAAGAAAGGGGAAATAATAAAATTTAATCTAAATTTAAAAAATAAAAGAAATAAGTTTAAAATGGGAGATTAGAAAAGCTAATGAAGTATGGTCTGTATTCAGCAATGGCTGCCTCACACTGGAGACTGAGAATCCAGTAGCTTCTCAGTCCTTGATGCTCAATGTCCCAGTAGTCCCAGTTTCACAGTAAAGGCCTCGAGTATTCTTGGAGAGCTGTTGGTCTTCAGTTTACGTTGGAATCCTAAAAATATTTGGATTTACTTACTATCTGTGAAGGAAGGAAACAGCCATGGGATGGATAAACTTGCAACAGTAAAGGTACACAGGCAAAAGACAAAGTTTCCTTCTTCTTTTCTTCTTCTTCTTCTTCTTCTTCTTCTCCTCCTCCTCCTCCTCCTCCTCCTCCTCCCTCTTCTTCCTCTTCCTCTTCTTTTTCTTTTCCTCCTCCTCTTCCTTTTTTTCCTCTTCCTCTCCTCCTCCTTTCATGCATGTTTGGTTTTTTTGTCTGGGCTGCAACCCACTTTTGGATGGGTTATCCATTTTCAAGAAATCTGATCAAAAACGTTCCTCACAGAAATGTCCAACGGCTTGCATTTTAGTTAGTTCCAAAGTTTAGTCTAATTGCCAACCAATATTAGCCTTCATACACCCTTACCACTGAACAATTACATATATCTTTTTTTACTCTGGTTATTTTTCCCCATTTTCTGTTACATGACATCCTAGATCCTGACTTTCTGTTCTTCTGCACCTCTCTTGAAGAAATCCACATTGCTCAATAACTGAATGCATTTATAGCAATGATCCTTCACTTTTTCAATAACTGTCACTTATCATTTTTTTTTCTGAATAATGGCTAAACATTGCCATTCTCAGAACCCTCCATTACTGCTTTGTAAAGGGGAGAAAGTGACATAATTATGTTTTAATTTAACATTAAAGAAAATGTCAAGAAAAATGTTAGATGATCCATCACAGATTTCTGCAATTCATTTTTTTAAAAAGATTTGTTTATTTTATTGCATATGAAAGAGAACTTTACTGTATGTATGCATTTATGTGGACTATTTATGTGTCTGTTGCCTACAGAGGTCAGAAAAGAACTGTAGGCTCCTGAAAATGGAGTTACAGATGGTTGTAAACTGCCATGGGAATTGTGGAAACTGCATCCAAGTCCTTTACAATAGTAGCTGGTGTGGTTAACTGCTGAGTCATCTCTCAAACATACCAGAACAGCATTTCATAATAAAGGCCTGTGTTAAAGGTGCACTGATTGATACTTTGTAGTGTAAAATAATGGGGTTTTGCCATATAATGTTTAAGTATCTTTACCAGATGAAGCAAATGCCTTTTTCGAGTCCCTTAGCTTATTTTCCAGTGTACTAGATTAGATTCCATGTGTTTTGCACCCGAAGGCATGGTCTTCCACTGAATTATTTTCCCAGCCTTTGAAATATCTCTAGGAAATATTGTTAACTATCTGAAATTCTTTATTTTCCCCACTGTTCTCCATGAGGTCATCTACAGTGCATAAAGTGAAAGATTTTGCTTGTTTGTCCTTAACATTATTAGTTTTTCCAGTTCACTTTAATTGGCAGTAGTTTCTGATTTTGTGTGTGTGTGTGTGTGTGTGTGTGTGTGTTTCTGTCATAGTTTTAATGTGTTTACTCTGCAATTCATGTATTGCTACAGAAGTATCCAGATTAGGGCCTTTATCACTTGGGAACATAAAGAGGGCTCTTCTTTATAAAGATTTGAATTAAGGGACGTTACCTATCTTTGACCTTCCATCTTCTGTCAAGTGAGATAAGAAGATGGTCTTCTCTAGATGCTGGGTCTGTACCATGGGCTTTACAAAAATGTACAAAATAATTGTTCCTTCTTATAAATTACTCAGGATGCTAGAGAAGCACATGGATCCTAAGATCAAAATGAAATGGCAGGATCCAGTGTTCCTACAATATGAAAGAGATCAGCAAAGAAGTCAAAGAGCTACTCAGTCAACTTGAATTTCTTATAAGATATGAAAGATACTGTATCTCTGTTCTAGTAAATCATGTTAGAGTTAGACTTTGGACATTAGAAAAATGTAGTTTGCAGTCTTCTTGGACATGGATCATAATGAGTCACCATGAATCATTCTTTTCATAGCATATCTATAAGACATAGATTTCCCAGAATGCTACAAGAGGCTGAGACAAAATTCAGAGTTTTCATACATGTGTATATTAACTGAGGTGGGTTTGTGGGAATAGTAGTGATTACTTGTTATTGTAATGCTGTAGAACTCTGAACTTGTTATTATAAACACTGAACACTTCTTCACTCAAATTGATAAGTTTGAGGAAAGGATGTCATAGTGTTGTAGCATAGACAACTGACAATTTCCAGGACTAGTAATATTCAATTTTTCAGGGCCTAACTCTACAAGGTACATTGACAAAACTCAATCTCATGGTTGGAGTCTTTAAAGATTGACAATTTATTACTCACAAAGCAGAAAAGAAAATTCAGAAGTAAAGTGAGGCAAACTTTAAAGATACAGAGCTACTTAAAGGGGTAGCTAACTTAAAACCTGGTAGTTAGGGAAAGAGAAGACTTAATTTTCTTTTTAATTTTAAGTTAAAAGCAGTGGCACTTGTTTTTCATGTTTGTTGTTGTTGTTGTTGTTGTTAATGTGACATAAATCACAGAAAGAAAGATTTATTTGGATAAACATTTCAGAGAATTTGTTTCACACTTAACTCTGTGAGGTCAGTATTGCTGTGGGAGCATGAGGGGGAGACATCCTAACAGAATAATAATAATAAAGATAATAATAATAATAATAATAATAATAATAATAAAGCAGAAGGCAGCAGCAGAGGCTGTGGTGAGATGAACTCAGCTCGACACACATCCATGACCTATTTCCTTCAATTAGGCACTAACTCCTACCTTTCACTACATTTTAGTAGTTAACTTTCTTTATTATGTCATAAAAGGATGAATTCATGCATTTGGCAAGAGCCCTCATGATGTAAGCATCTGTGGGAGTGCTTTCACACACTCATTGAGAGGTTTTACTAATCCCATAGTAATTTTGATGTTTTGGTTGTGAGCTTAGCCTTTAATAACTCATATATCTCTCCATTCCCCCAAGATATTTAATAATCCCACCAAACTGATAGTTGAGACTGCCTATCATATATGCATTATATTTATATACTTCCTCAGATAAAAAATTTCTAGTTCATAGAAGACAACTACTTTTTTAAATTAGTGTTATACTTTAATAGTTAAATAAAGAAACATACTTATTTTGAAGTTTTTAAGCCTGTAACTTTGAATAAGCAATTCCAAATATTTTTAAATCACTTTATATTTAATTTAATAAAAATATGTTATATTGGCCTCATTCTATAATATATATATAGTATTCTATAAAGTTAATGAAATCTATTAGCTATGTATTTTCTTTTTGTAAAAGACTTTTAGGGTTTTGCTCTTTAAAATTAATTTTTTGCAGCTGGTACCCAGAGATTCCATTTGATAAAAGGTTTATGTTAATCATTAGTGGATTGCTATTTAAACATTCATTAATTATATTTGTCATTTTGCAATTAAAAAACATTTGTAGTAGTTGCCATGTGAGATTTTTTTGTTAAAGACCACAGACACAGGCCACCATAAAATTATCATTGGTAAGTGGTCTGACTTAAAGGTGATCAATTGGATTTTTCTTTCCTAAAATAATTTGGAAGCCATGAACCTACTGTGTGAACTCAGTAGCAGAAGATTAGTAGATACACAAAAGAAAAAGGAGCAGGAATCTTCTGGAAAAACAAGAAAGTAGATGAGAATGAGATAGAAAAGTCTACAAAGAACCACCATGTACTGATATAAAGACTACATCTCAAACAAGAAAGCATCTTCATAAATTCTTTCCTTTATTATTCAATATGTATACTTTCCACTGTGCCAGATACTTAAAATATTCTGATGGTAAGATAGTAAGCATGAGGCTTAAGTACCATGTTTATGGAGATGTTATTCTCCTGAATTCCATCCTCAACAAGTAAACAGTACAGTTTCTGACAACCATCTGAAGCATGAGCTGAATAGAGGGTTTTATTGTGGGGAATGAAGAAAAGGCACCAATTTTGAACTTAGATTGACAGGCAACATACTCATTTTCTGTTTTCTAATTCTTCTCCCCAGTGTTGTTTGTTGAATGATCACCTAATATTGTACGACACAACCATCTAATTCCAAACGCTCTTGGCCACCCTGAAACTTGATCTTTGACAAGGTAAGCATATTTTTACATTCAGTTTATCTACATTTACCATTCTTGGCATTATTTTGGTATTTTTGATATTGTTTGAGATTAATTAATGCTAATAGCTGTGATACTTAGCTACTGTAATCTCAGTGGTTTGGTTCAATAAGGGACAATTTTAAAAAAGCTCTCCCTCAAATGATGACTCAAAGATCCAAGATTCTTCAATTTTCTAGCCATGTTGTATGGAATATATGGTCATAATGTTCAGGCTAACTATGGAGGCTGAGATAAAGGAGGCATTGATGTCCTGGTTTGCTGTGGAATGGGTGAGATATGTATCATTATCATTCCAATTTTCTTGGTTGAAGTTCGATAGTATTATTCTTGGATATGATTTGAGATTGTGGAGAACAGGGAGATACATTTTGTACATTTAGGAGTTGCTTCTGAAGAACAACATTTAAAATAGAACCACAGTTTTTGGTGATGAGTGGCACATAAAAATGAGAGAAAAATCATTCAATAACACACAGTGAATGTTGATAGAGGAATAGGCATGGAAATATAAAATAAAAAAAAAATGCTTTCTTATCTCAAGCTTCAAAGTCCTGATAAGCCTAGGCTTGGGAAACATTTATCTCCCAGAAGGACAGGGCGATATATGAAGTGACCTTTAAATATTTCTTCCCAGTTTGCAGTATAAAGAGCCTAGAATCTAGGACACCTTGCTCTGTCTAAATTTATTCTAAATGTCTGTTTTGAGCCCTAAGCTAAGTGAATCTAGTTTGGATTCCACTGAGGTTGTCCCTTACTGACATACACAGCAGATTTTCATGAAATGATTTAGTATAACCTACTTTGATTACTAAAAGCACTGTGTAGAAATCAATTTCTTTATAGAAAATAAAATAACATGGTTGAGGGACTGATGTAGTTTCCATTTCAAAAATTATTTTTCTTGATGACTTGACACTGGCCTCCTGGGCAGGTGCCAGGTATTTTACATTAATCTTTGTAACCTGAGTGTCTTCATGGGTCTTTGAAATTAGCTTGGTTTTAGAAGAGTAATATTGAATTCATAAATTAATTAACAAAACTAGCAAATTAGAAATGAACTTTCAATTGCTTCAGCAATTAAGTCAGAAAAATTAAGAGTCAAACCCAATATTTAATCATTACTTGAAAATGGGAGTTCTCCACAAAAACTAGTATTTTTATGGGGTTAGGGGTCTTAGAACCTAATTAGGCACAAAGGTATCAAATGAAAGTCCCTTTGGGTTATAAGCTACACACGAAAATTTGGGTTTTGTGAATTTGGCTAGCTATTAATTACTATCAGATTTGATTGTGGCTGTTTTCCTAGGACACCTGAGGATTAATAAAATCTGTTTAATTCCAGTGTCATTACAGTTAGTATTCCTTGATATTTTTCAAATATCTGCTACACATAAAAATTATTTATCAAACACTTAAATTATCTTTACCACCAAGGTCACAAAGAAAGTAAATATAAGAAATTCTCAGTAAATTAATAAAATATTTTTTAAATTTGAAAATTTATATGAAAAGGTTGGAGTCAGGGGGATTTGCAAGCTGCTGCTCAGGAAGCAAGAGGTAACTGGACAAAGGTAAAGCCATGGAAAATGTAACAATGCATAGATTAATAAAAATGGATTGAGTTAAGCTCTAAGAACTTGTTGATAATGAGTCTGAGCTATACAGTTTATAATTAATATAAGCCTTTGAGTAATTATTTTCTAAGCAGCTGCAGGACCACAGGTGGGAAGGATTTGTTAGAACCAAGGTATCCAGAGAGGGTCAAAATACTTCTGGATACAAACTTTCCTGCATAAGACAAAGGTAAAACATAGAGACTGTAGAAAGATGTTAATGTTGATTATGATAATGGCTTCTGAAGTATACAGATATTATTCATATTTATCTGTAAGATATAGACATCACTTTTCTTATGAATTATAACAAGTAACAGTAAGTCACACAATAATTTTTAGATTACTATTTCTATAAACTAGACATTTCACATGTGAAATTTACTGCATCCTAAACAACAAACATGAATCTCTAGGGAAAATGACTATGAATAAACTACATATACAGTGAAATATCAAGGAAATAAACTTTTCATTCACTTTTGAATGCTCAAATCAACTGTGAATTAAAATGTATAGACCAGGAAAATGCTCACCAATGTCACCTTTATAACTTGTTATAGGGAACAAAGTTACTTCTTGTCCCTGGCATTTTAAAAGATCCTTAGTCTCTGCCTCTGGAATGGGAAAATTAAATTAGGACAAAAATTAGATTATCAAATTACATCATATGTTTATTTTATTTACATTTCTCTAAAGCTGGACTGATTTTAGGTTTTTTGAAGGTTATTTGAGGTTGCTACATTGCAGAAAATTACTGAGATGAGTATTTGTATGTATAAAGCAGTCCAAAATGTTTCAGAGAAATAACTCCCATATTTACTATGTGGCTTGCTTTTCTTAATGCTGATTTCATGGTCCTGGAAAAAGATGATAAAATACGAAGTGCATGTTGAATCCTGGGAAGCAAATTGGGATTCTGATAATGTCTGGAAGCTCAAATAGTTACTTGCATGGCTCTTTTATCTTTCAGGGTGGTAGTCAAATTAGGTTTACCATGTCTCACTGTTCATGTGATACCCTACACAAATACATTTGATGCCATCTTTCTACTAATTTGCAACAGTACCTCTTGATATTATACAGAAATCATGAGAAAACATTGTCATGGAGATGTTGAACTTAGTTCTGGCAATTAGAAAAAAAAAATATTTTTTCCTGTTTTTTTCTAGTGCTGAACAATGATTCTGTTAAAGAATAAAACAATCTTCTGCTTACTTTATATTGATGATGTTCATTTGTTTTAACATTTTTTAAAAGTTTTCTAATCAAGTATAAATAACTAAAATGTTAGTGGTTAGCGCTTTTTTTAAAATTTATTTTGTATTTATCAAGAAAAACAGTAAAATGAATTTAAAATGCTGATAAGTTAACAATAACTATAAAGAAAATAAAAATCATAAGCATGACTTATCAAGGGTGATAATGGAAATAAGTTTGCTACACATAAAATTACTCTCTGTTCAGCTTTCCCTCTGAATTTTTTTTTTTTTTCCGATCCCTGTATATCTTTATTCAAGGTCCCTTCCCCCTCCCGCCACATCAGGTCATTTTTTCTTCTCCACAACTCCCCATCCCCTTGCTGGGCAGGGAGCAGACAGTCCCATAGTCCTACTGACCCAATAATGCTTAGTTCAGTCTCCACTCCTGGCTAATCCAGTTTTGACCCCCCTCCCTCAAGAGTGAGTCAGGTGTTCCTCTAGGTGGAGTGGGATCCGAAGGGTCAGTCTAGGGTGTGTCTGATCGCAAGCTGTTCTGTGGTTGTGGTCTGCAGCTTGGGCATGCTTGGCTTTTTTCTTGTTTGTTTGTTTAGAGACCACTAATGAGTGAGTACATCCCCTGCTTATCGTTCTGAGTTTGTGATACCTCGCTCAGGAGGATATTCTCCAAATCAATCCATTTGCCTGCAAATTTTAGGATATCATTTTTTCTTACTGCTGAGTAGTATTCCATTGTGTAGATGTACCACAGTTTGTTAATCCATTCTTCAGTTGAGGGACATCTAGGTTGTTTCCAGGTTCTTGCTATTACAAATTGTTAGGAGCCAAAGTCAACTTAGCCATATTTTATAAGTTAGCTTCTATAGCTAGCAAGCAGTCTATACTCTAGATAGCAAATACCAGAGACTGCACACCCTTAAAGTTAAACCATAACTTCAGGCTTTCTCTTTGACCTTCCCAGATCAGCAAGGTGACATTCCCCAGACCCTCAACAGATAACAGATAGATTTCCATATCAATTCTACCCTGTCTGTTACTTCCTCTCACATTCTTTTGAACATCCCACCCCTTTCCTCCCAGCTACCTGCATGGCAGAGATTCTGTATAAATACTGACTGTAATAATAAAGCTTTGGAGGACTTGAACAGAGAGATTTGTCTTGTCCTTCTGTTCTTTGTGTTCCTGCCTTCCATTTGCTTTCTTCCCAGGTCTAGGTCCACACTGAAGACCCTGCTGGTCTGGGAAAATTGGCGCCTAGCGTGTCCGGATCCACGGGATGGAGCAAATGTCTCACCATTAACAGGATGGCCGTCAATCAGACATTGGATCGCCACCGATCACCTTGAGTCAAGATCCTGCACTGTGACCGCCTTGGGAAATGCCCGGCCTGTGAGTCAGGTCCGAGGAGAATCACAGGTGAAGAAGGAGGTAAGTGATTCATCAAGGGGCAGGCATTAGGCAAGAATGAGGTGTTCTTGTCAGGACTTAAGGAAGCTCTTCAAACACAAGGAACCAGGGTTAAAGTAAAATAAAATAAAATAAAAAAAGAAAAAGAAAAGAAAAAGGAGCTTAAGAGATTTTTTTGAATTTATTGGTGACTTCTGCCCCTGGTTTCCACAGGAGGGGACGATTGATGTGAAAAGATGGGAAGAATAGGTAATTGTCTCCAGGATTATTATAATGCCTTTGGGCCTGAGAAAGTCCCTGTTTAGACACTTTCTTATTGCAATTTAGTGAATGATGTTTTGAGAATATATGATTTCCCAGATATCCAGGTAGTTATTAAGGAGGGAGGCATTGAATAAGGATCACTTATTCTACCAGGATTTTAAAAATCCTCAAAACACAGAGAATTAGGACTAAAGACAAAGCAATTTTTTTTCTCACAGAAGCAAGTATGCTTTTGTATTTGAATCATAGTGATAAGGAACTTTTACAGTGTTCATGTATTGCGTTTTTTATACTTCTTGGCCTGAGAGAACAGGTGTGATACAGGTGAAATGCAAATGGTGTCTTTAAGTTAGCTCTTAAAAGAGTATGAAGGTAGTAAGAACATGAAAAGTTTTGATCAAGAATCCAGTTGCCTCCCAACACTTGGGAGAGAGATAGATGGATCTCTGTAGCCAAGGCTACACAGAGAAGCCTGCATTATATCTAGCTTCTTTTCTCACCATAATGTTTTGACATTCATTTATGTAGCATGTGTTAGTATTTTCTCCTTTATTATTTCTAAATGCGAGATTGCAGAGTCGTGTGGCAGTTTATGTTTCTTATATACTTGAGAAACTGCCATTGTTTTCTAAAAAGGCTGTATTCTGGCCTTTAGTTCCTGGTATAGCCAGGACAGTAGGCATGTTAAACCATGTCTCTTTACCCTTTCTTTAGAATTCTGCTATTGTACCATGGATGTGGTTTAATTTCTTATTTACAATCTCTTATAAATATTGCCTTGCTAAGTTGTTCTGTCTTATTGCCTGGCTGTATTAAATGTAATTCCATACAAGTTTAAGCTTAACTTGCAAACATTTTATATCATACAGTGTAAAGTTTTAACACCTTATGCTAATGAAACCTCCATTTTAGCCTTGCTACTACCAAGCCCTAGGCTTCAAGGTTCAGCTGAGGCAGGAGCCTTCAGTTTAACCCGCCTTAGGCTCTAGAGGCCTAGGCAGCCAAGGTCTTTAGCATAAGAATGAAGGCAAGGCTCCAGGCCACATAGCGGGTTTCTGAGTAGCATAGACTCTGGATATTCATGACAATCGTGGGTACAAGCCACTAATTCAAAATGTACTTTTTAAAATGTGTGATTTTAATAATCACTATCCTTTCTCCAAAATTGATTGACTTTTTAAAGATTCATTCAGTGTGTTTTCCCAAAGTTATTTTATTATAATCTTTAAAAAATGCTAGAAAATGTTGTGCAATGGTGCAAATCTTTCTCAGACCTTGAAGCTGGTTGCTTTCCTTTCCCAGAGTGTGGCTATGTTCTTTGGCAGACAGGAATTATTCCTTAGATGTATGCCTTCTTACTGTGTGCTAACCTACCCTCTAGACACTTTGCATTAGAGATAGTATGGCTAGGTTAGAGAAGGATTGGAACATAGGAAAAAAGCAAAGAGAGCAGGAGGAAGGATGGGTTAAAAAAGTTTGTTTTCCATCTCCCTTGGGTTACTACCCTTTAACCTTCCCTTTTAAGACACTTTATAGGATTTTGCTTTAATGGCATTTGGACCATAGGCATTTAAAAGGCTCACTACCAACAGGTAGACTTCCTGGTCTCCATACCCATACAGGTCTGTTACTTTACAGATCAAGGGTTCGTGAACCCTCAGGCAATGAAATTCCTACAGGACTGCATAGTATTCAGAGCTATGCAAGCTTGCTTGCTAGCAAGCTTGGGTACCAATGGAGGTGCGAGGCAAAGCACTGCAAGGAGAAGACCATGTATTCTGTCTCTGAATCTCCTGAGGAACAAACCTGAGGTTCATGTCCAAATGTATTAATATTAATAACTTAGCCCCTCCTCCTAAAAAGGACATCCACCATGTGGAACTGGAAGTTTCTATTGCCAAGCCATAGAAGGTTCCTTCTGCTGAGCTGGAAAAAAGCTTGGAGGATCAGGTCTCTGTTCCTTCCCTCTTGGTTAATGACCACTCATATGATAACTCATATGATAACTGATTCGCCTCAAAGAAATAATTGTAAGGGAGGAAATGATGGGAGCCAAAGTCAACTTAGCCATATTTTATACGTTAGCTTCTATAGCTAGCCAGCAGTTTATACTCTAGATAGCAAAAACCAGAGACTGCACACCCTTAAAGTTAAACCATGACTTCAGGCTTTCTCTTTGACCTTCCCAGATCAGCAAGGTGACATTCCCCAGACCCTCAACAGATAACAGATAGATTTCCATATCAATTCTACCCTGTCTGTTACTTCCTCTCACATTCTTTTGAACATCCCACCCCTTTCCTCCCAGCTACCTGCATGGCAGAGATTCTGTATATATACTGACTGTAATAATAAAGCTTTGGAGGACTTGAACAGAGAGATTTGTCTTGTCCTTCTGTTCTTTGTGTTCCTGCCTTCCATTTGCTTTCTTCCCAGGTCTAGGTCCACACTGAAGACCCTGCTGGCTGGGGCAACAAATAATGCTGCTATGAACATAGCTGAGCTAATACCTTTGGAATTTGAAAGTGCATCTTTAGGGTATACACCCAGAAGTGGTATTGCTGGGTCCTTGGGGAGATTGATTCTCAATTTACTGAGAAACTGCCATACTGCATTCCAAAGTGGCTTATCAAGCTTACACTACCACCAACAATGGAGTAGTGTTCCCCTTGATCCACTTCCTCTCCAACATAGGCTGTCATCTGTGCCTATTATCTTAGCCAATCTAACAGATGTTAGGTGCTCTCTCAATGTTGTTTTGATTTGCATTTCTCTGATGGCTAAAGATGTAGAGCACTTTTTCAGGTGCCTTTCAGCCATTTGTAATTCCTCTGCTGAGAATTCCCTTTTTAGATCTGAATCCCATTTTTTGATTGGGTTACTCAAGGTTTTGGGCTCTAGATTCTTGAGCTCTTTATATATCTTAGAGATCAGTCCTCTATCACTTGTAGGGTTGGTGAAAATCTTTTCCCATTCTGTAGGCTGTCATTTTGTCCTATTGACAGTGTCCTTGGCTTTACAGAAGCTACCTAGCTTCAGGAAATCACACTTATTGATTGTTGGTCTCAGTGCCTATGCCACTGGTGTTATATTTAGGAAGTGGTCACCTGTGCCAATTTGTAGAAGTGTATTTCCCACTTTCTTTTCTATCAAGTTCAAAGTGCTGGGTTTATGTTGATGTCTTTGATCCACTTGGATTTGAGTTTTGTGCAGGGTGACAGGCTCAGATCCATTTTCATTTTTGTACACACTTCCATCCAGCTATGCCAACACCATTTGTTAAATATACTATCTTTTTTCCATTGAATGTTTTGGGCCTCTTTGTCAAAGATCAGGTGTTCATAGGTTTTTGGGTTAATGTCTGGATCCTCAATTCTATTCCATTGATGCACAAGTCTGTTTTTATGCCAGTACCAGGCTGTTTTATTACTTTAGCTCTATAGTATAACTTGAAGTCAAGGATGGTGATACCTCATGAGGTTCTTTTGTTGATTAAAATTGTTTTGGCAATACTGGCTTTCCTGTTATTCCAAATGAAACTGAGTGTTGTTCTTCCAAGGTCCAAAAAATATTGTGTTGGGATTTTGATGGGCAGTGCATTGAATCTGTAGATTGCCTTTGGTAGAATTGCCATTTTTACTATGTTGATCCTACCAATCCAGGAACATGGGAGAGCTTTTCTGATATCCTCTTCAATTTCTTTCTTCAGTGATTTAAAATTTTTGTCAAATAGGTATGTTACTTCTTTAATTATAGTTACTCCAAGGTATTTAATACTATTTGCAGCTAAAATGAAGGGTAATGTTTCCCTTATTTCTGTTTCAACTTTTCTATTTTAGTTTACAAAAGGGCTACTGATTTCTTTGAGTTAATCTTGTATCCTGCTACATTGCTGAAGGTGTTCATCAGCTGTAGCAGTTCCTTGGAAGAATTTTCTGGGTCACTTATGTATACAATCATACCATCTGCAAATAGAGATAGTTTCACTTATTTTCCAATTGGTATCCCCTTAATCTCTTTTCATTCCCTTATTGCTTTAGCTAAAACTTCGAGAACTATATTGAATAGATAAGGGGAGAGAGGATATCCTTGTCTAGTTCTTGATTTTAGTGGGATTGCTTTGAGTTTTTCTCCATTAAGTTTGATACTGGCTGTCTGCTTTTGTAAATCGCCTTTATTATATTTAGGTATTCTCCCTGTATTCCTGATCTCTCCAGGGCTTTAATCATAAAGGAATGTTGGATTTTGCCAAAGGCTTTTTCCACATCTAAGGATATGATCATGTGGTTTTGTTTTTTCAGTTTGTTTATATGATGGATAACATTTACAGTTTTTCCTATATTAAACCAGCCCTGCATTTCTGCGGTGAAGCCTACTTGGTCGTGGTGGATGATATCTTTTATACATTGTTGTATACAGTTTGCCAAAATTTTGTTGAGAATTTTGGCATCAATATTCATGAGGGAAATTGGTCTGTAATTCTCCTTCTTTGTTGTGTCTTTGAGTGGCTTGGGTATTAGGGTAATTGTGGCCTCATAAAAGGAATTTGGCAATATTCCTTCAGTTTCTACTGTGTGAAATAGTTTGAGGAGTAATGGTAGTAATTCTTCTTTGAATGTCTGGTAGAATTCCACACTGGAACCATCTGGACCAGGGTTTTTATTTTGGGGGAGGTTTTTAATGACAGCCTCAATTTCCTTAAGGGTTATAGGCCTGTTTAGGTAATTCATCTGATCTTCATTTAATTTTGGTAGATGGTACCTGTCCAGAAAGCTGTCCATATCTTCTAGGTTTTCCATTTTTGTGGAATACAGATTTTCAAAATATGATCTGATAATTCTCTGTATTTCCTGGGGGTCTGTTGTTATGTCCCCCTTTTCATTTTTGATTTTGTTGATTTGAACACTCTCTCTCTGTTTTTTCATTGTTTGGCTAAGGGCTTATCTATCTTGTTAACTTTCTCAAAGAACCAACTCTTAGATTCATTGATTCTTTGTATTATTCTTTTTGTTTCAATTGTATTGATTTCAGCTCTAAGTTTGATTATTTCCTGCCATCTACTCTTTCTAGGTGAGTTTGCTTCTAATTGTTCTAAGGCTTTCAGCTGAGTTGTTAGGTCTCTAGTGTGGGATTTCTCTAGGTTTTTCATATAGGCATCTAGTGCTATGATTTTCCTCTTAAGACTGCTTTCATTATGTCCCACAAGTTTGGATATGTTGTGGATTCGTTTTCATTAAACTCTAGGAAGACTTTGATTTTTTTCTTAATTTCTTTCTTGACCCAGAGATGGTTCAGCTGAGTGATTTTAGTTTCCATGAGTTGGTAGACTTTCTTTGGGTTTTGATGTTGTTGAACTCTAACTTTAGGCTCTGGTGATCCAATATGTTACAAGGGATTATTTCCATTTTTTGTATCTGTTGATATTTGCTTTATGACCAATTATGTGGTCAATTTTGGAGAAAGTTCCATGAGGAGCTGAGAAATATGTATATTCCTTTGCCTTTGTGTGGTAGCTTCTGTAGATATCTATGAAATCCATTTGCATCATATCCTCCTTTAGACTCCTTATTTCTCTGTTGAGACTTTGTCTGGTTGTTCTATCCAGGGTTGAAAGTGGGGTATTGAAGTCTTCCACTATTAGTGTGTAAGAATTGATGTGGGATTCGAGCTTTAGCAGTGCTTTTTTACATATGTAGGTGCCCTTATATTAGGGGCATAAATATTCAAGATTGAAATCTCCTCTTGACCATTTTTTCCTGTGATGATTAAGTAGTGACCATCTTGGTCCCTTTTAATTGCTTTTATCTTAAAGTCTACTTTGTTAGATATTAGCATTGCCACTCCTACTTTTTTCTTAGGACCTTTTGACTGGAAAATCTTTTCCCAACCCTTTATTCTAAGCCTGTGTCTGTCCTTGAGGTTGAGGTGTGTTTCTTGTAGGCAACAGAAGGATGGCTTCTGCTGTTGTATCCATCTTGATAGTGTGTGACGTTTTATAGGAGAGTTGAATCCATTGACATTAAGGGAAATTTGTGACCATTGATTGATATTTCCTGCTAATTTTGGTGTTAACTTGTTTGTATTTCCTTTCTCCGGAGTATTCTTCTGTGGAATTCTTGATTGTTTGTGATTTCGTGGGTGTGTATGGGATCCTTACGTTGGAGTTTTCCCTCTAATACTCTCGGTAGTGCTGGATTGGTAGATAGATATTCTTTCATTCTGAGTTTGTCCTGAAATATCTTGTTTACTCCATCTATGGTGACTGATAATTTTGCAGGTTATAGTATTCTAGTTTGGCTGCCATGCTCTTGTAGAGTCTGTGTAACTTCTGCCCAAGCCCTTCTAGCTTTCATCATTCCCATTTAAAAGTCAGGCATTATTCTGATGGATCTGCCTTTATATGTAAGTTGGCCCTTTTCTTTTGCAGCTCTTAAAATTTTTTCTTTGTTCTGTATGTTTTGTGGCTTGATTATAATGTGGCGTGCTGACTTTTTTTTGGGTCATATCTATTTGGTGTTTTGTAAAATTCTTGTATCTTTATAAGCATTTCCTTCTTCAGGTTAGGGAAGTTTTCTTCTATAATTTTATTGAAAACATTATCTGTCCCTTTGAGCTGGTATTCTTCTCCTTCTTCTATTTCTATTATTCTTAAATTAGGGCTTTTCATGGTGTCCCCGATTTCCTGAACATTTTGAGTTATGGCTTTTTTAGTTTTACTATTTTCTTTGACTGATATATCTATTTGAGCTGCTGAGTCTTCCACTTCAGAGATTCTATCTTCCATCTCTTGAACTCTGTTTGTTATGCTTGTATCTGTCATTCCAGCTTTTTTCTTCAGATTTTCTATTTCCATCTTTGCCTCATTTTGTGCCTTTTTTATTGCTTCTATTTCAGCTTTTAGTTCCTGGCATGTTTCTTTCATAGCTTTGTTCATCTCTTCCAATTTTTTGTTTGTATTTTCTTCTATTTCTTTAAGGCAATTTTTCATATCTTCTTTGAGGGCTTTGATGATTACCAAAAAGTAATTTTTGGTGTTGCTTCCTTCTGTTTTCTCATCATTGCTCAGTTCAGGTCTTGTATTTGTAGGATCGCCACTTTTTTCTAGAGTTATCTTGCTATTCTTTATATTATGTAAGTTTTTGCACTGGTGTCTGCTCATGGCTTTAGTGGTTCACAATTAGGTTGCTCCTGGTCAGTTGTGACACTCGGGCTTGTGTGTCTCCTATAACCTCTGAGGAAAAGGTCTGCTCAATCACTACTTCTGCACTGTTCAGGGGACTGAATTTCAAGTCTTCAATCTTTCTCTGTTTGACCAATTGGAGGAGAGGTGACAGCCGTGCAAACTCCCTCAGTAGCAGCTGGGGGGACCTTGGCAGTCAGAGTTTATCTCTGCTTGCTCCAGAGTGTGCTGTGACATGCTCTGCAGACACCACCTGGTCCTGGAACCAGAACCAGAACTGAAGTGAGTTCAACTCTCCTCTCCCTGACAGGGATACAGGCCCTCGGGCCTGCTGACCCCTCCTCACCTCTGGGCAAGTTCTGAGTCTGTCCTTCAGGGTCCCCAGTCCTTATCTGTTTGTTCAGTTGGAGGTGGGTAGCCATTCAGATTCCCTTAGCAGCAGCTGGGGGGACCATGGCAGGCAGAGTTTATCTCAGCCTGCTACAGAGTGTGCTGGGACATGCTCTGCAGACAGTACCCAGTCCTGCAACCTGAACTGGAACTGAAGGGAACTCAACTCTCCCTGGCAGGGATAGTGGTTAGCACTTTTAAAGATTTATGTGTGTGTGTGTGTGTGTGTGTGTGTGTGTGTATTTGTGTATAAATATATATGTTCATGTGTTTGTGGATTCTAGGAACTCTCCATTTATGCTGAAGAGTGTAAAAAAATGTCATCCTCTATCACTCTCCATTTTTTCCTTTGAAGTAAGATCTTCTCCTGTACCTTAGACTCACATGCTCATTTCTTCACTGGAAGACAGAAAAACCAATTCCTTTCCCATCTCTGCTCCTCTTTAAGCTTGGGTTACAGGCCTGCATGGGAGACCCATCATGTTATATACAAGCTGGGAACTTCAACTTTAGTCCTCATGATTGCACAGCAAGTTTTCTTAGCTGCTGAACCTTCTCATCATGAAGTTGTGCAAATGTAGTAATAATTTTGAAGAAGTTCATCACTCCAAAAATAAATCTCATTCTTATTAGCAGTTGCTATTTATTTCTCTCCATAACTACTTACATGGCTGAGAAACTAGGAGTCTCCTCTTTGTTTCTGCATCTGTTCATTCTAGACAGTTCATTAAAAAGGGACTATGCATTGGTGGGGTTTTATTTTGTGACTAGAGTACTTCCTCTAGCATAATACTTTCAAGATACTTTCATATAGCATGTGTTGGTGTCACATTCATTTTTGTTATTCAACATTTTATTATATGAGTATACCATATTTATTTATGAAATTTATATATCTGCATTTGCTCATCTTTGGCTATTATGGGTAGTAGTGTTATGAGCATGTGTGTGAAGAAGTGCTTATCTAAGCATATTTAATTTTTTTTCTTTTTAGTATGTAACTATAAGTGAAATCATCAAGTTATAAGTCATTTAATGTTTTATAGCACTGCTGGTTTGTTTTGTAAAGGGCTTTATATGCTCTAGCTCCATAAGTACTGAATTGTGGTTCCTGTGGTGGTTTGGATAAAAATGTTGCCCATAGGCTCATATATTTAAATTGTTGTTCCTAGTTGGTAGAGCTGTTTGGAGAAGAATTAGGAGTCAGAGCTGTGGTGGGAGAGTATTTCACTGAGTGCGGGTTGGGAGGTTTTAATAGTCAATGCTAGGCCCTTTCTTGCTCTCTCCACCTGCTGCCTGTAGATCTAGATTTAAGCTCTCAGTGGTTGCTCAGTGCCATGCTTTCCTGCTCCCACCATGATGGGTATAAAGTAACCCTATAAAGCTATAGGCAAGCCTTCAATTAATGTTTTGTTTTATAGATTGCCTCTGTCTTAGTCTTTTACAGCAATAGAACAGTAACTATAGATATTCTCACCTTTTGCATAGCTCCATGAATAGCTATTGCTTGTATTTTTGGTTATAGCAAACTTTGAATATCTGCAATCTCAATGCCATTTGTTTTACATTTTATACATGATTAATGATGCAGTTATTGGAGATCTGTATTTCTTCTTTAGAAAAATATTTCTTCAACTATCAAATTTTGAGTTGTTCCCAAACAACAATATGTTTATGGAAAATTAAGACCCTTATACTATTAATATGTCTGGTAAATTTTCACTTCATCTTTAATTGATCATGTGATATAATATATTATTGCACACATTTTAGTTAGTATATAATAAAAACCCAGAACCAGATATTGTGGAAAAGCTGGAATATCAGAGAGAAGAAACAGACCATAGTCAATTCTCACCCAGCCAACTTTTCAGGCCAAATAGGTAAATGCTATCTTCAAAAGTCCCCCAACTGGCTAGTTGCTCCTACAGCAACTGAATATCTGCTTCCTTCTGCCTTCTATATCTTCCCTGCCTAGCTGGTTCACTTCTAGTTTCAACTCTGCATCATAGTCTCAGAGCTAGAATTAAAGGTGTAAACTACTACTGTTTGTTTGTTATACCTTGAACTCACAGAAATCCAGAAAGATCTCTGTCTCCTGAGTAATGGAATTCAAGGCATAAGTCACCAATCTCTGACCTTCATGTCTTGAACTGTGAGTGATTCTGTTCTCTGATATTCCAGGCTGATTTTATTAAATATACAATATATCACCATAATATGTGCCATCAAAAGAGGTTACCTGGACCATTTTAATGTATGTTCTAAGAAGATTGTTTTAGTTTTTGTTGCATTTAAAATAAATTATTAAAAAATTTATAAAAGTAAAACAAAATAATAGACACTAAAAATTAGTGTATAATGAACTAAGACACCTCTTGTCAAAAAAAGCACTAATCTATTTTCTTTTCCTTTGGTTGAATATAAAATACTTTCTATATCCACAGGCCATATTTTCTTCATAATTATTAAAATTAACAATACCTCTTAACCAGGGACAACCTAATCAACTATTGTGTCTATTGACAAAAATATATTCAAATACCATAGATTCAAAAAAAGTAAATCCATTGTGGTTTGTGAACCACATTGTGAACAAGTATTAAGAATCAGGTATAGGGTAAACTCATGAGAAGACAAACACAAAATACAGCTAACTCCAGGCCAAGGAGAGATAACTCTGCCTACTCTCTACTCTCAAGCTCAGATTTATGGTCTTCAGGACTATGAAACATTAAAATTCTGTTGTTGGAGCAAACCAGTTTGTTTGGTATGGCCACCCTGAAGGAAAGGAGATGAGAATATCTAGGGTTGTGTCACCTGGTGGCTCTTGTCTAAGAGACTAGTTGACATGTTATCCATCTACAAGAACCAAATACATTTAAGGAAAATACACCCCTGCTCTTGATCTCATTATTCTGCATACTTGAGATACCACTTTAGGCTGAAAAGTGAGAGGATTTTTTAAAAATATAGACCATATTTTCATCTCAATGTCTGGTAGGTAAATGTGAAAGATGACATTAACAAACTGTGGTACATCTACACAGTGGAGTACTATTCATCAGTAAAAAAATAATGACTTCCTAAAATTGGCAGGCAAATGGATAGATTTGGAGAATATCCTCCTGAGAGAGGTATTACAATCCCAGAAAGACAAGCACAGTGTACTCATTCATTAGTGGACTTTAGACAAAAAGCCAAGGGGAAAAAAAAAAAAAAGCAAAGAACACTCAAGCTGCAAAACACAACCCCTGAAAATCTTGGGATGAGAAGGAACTCAAGAGAGACTTCCAAGGATTCCCCTAGGAAGAGAAAATTGAGAAGATCTCCTTAATTAATTGAGAGCATAAGGAGTTGCAACCAAGAAGAGGTGGGAACAAATCATAAAATCACAGGAGAAGGGGATGATTGAGTGAGAGCAGCAACAGGGAGGGAGAGAAAAAAAGAGAGATGGAGATCTTAATAAAGGAAGCCAATGTGGAATTGCAAAAAGACCAGGTGTGCTGGGGTCACCTATAAGAAATCACAGGATGTCCCTTCCTAGGTCTCCAACCAATAGTGAAAGTGTTGCCTAGACAAGACTTCCCCTATAATCAAATGAATGGCCACTTCAAGTGCCATCACAGAACTTCCATCCAACAATGAATAGAGGTAGAGGCAGAGACACATAGCTGAACACCGGGCTCAGCTCCTGGTCCAGCTGAGAGCAGGAAAGAAGAGTCTATATGAGCAAGGAGATAGGACTTATAAGGAAAACTCCCACAGTGATGGCTGGCTGGAGCTCAAAAGAGCTCACTGAACTAAGAACAACCACTGGGGAACCTTCAAGAAAAGAAACTAGGCCCTCCAAGGATAGACAACTGTCCACTGACATGGGCAGTATGTGGAGCCTCAAGGGGAGAGATCAGACTGTGTTTCTATGTGTGGACTGGCACTTCGGAGCCCACTCTCCCCTGAGGAACACCTAACCCAGACATGATATTAGAATGAGGAAATTGGACCTGCCTGGAGTGGATCCTGAGTTGATCCACCTTGGGACTTCTTGCCCTTTTGGGGGAGAAAATGGGGGTAATGAGGAGGAGAAAGGCTGTAGATAGACAGGGAGGGATTGTGAGGGCGAAGGGAGGGAGAGCAAGGGATATATGAAAAAAAGTCTTTATTTTCTAAAAATTAATAATAATAATAATAAATACAGATCATATTTTAATCTCAGTGTCTGGTAGATAAATGTGAAAGATGACATTGATGAGTTTAGCATTTGAACATAGGTGTGTGGGGCTGGAAAGACAACTAGAATTGCTTCTAGATAGTACCATTTGAGTGTTTATTCTGGGAGCAAGTAACTGCTATATAATAAAGATTGTTAGGCAGCCTGGAGAGGTCTCATCTGACCACCTCCAGCTAAAACCCAGGTGATGGAGCCATGGAAGATGATAACTGTAGTATCAGTCAACAATTTCATGAACGACCCTGAATGTTAGCTAACCTACCCCAGGTTACTGCTTCTGAAGAAAGATCAAGAACATAAATAATTACTTTTAATGAATTGTTTAAGGTTTATTTGTTGCACAGCAATGCTTAATTAATGTAGGAACCAATACACAGATACCTTTTAAAATAAAATTTTTGATTTTGAATAGCAGTGTGGAAGAAATCAACTTTCTTGAACCACCTTGGCATAGCCATACTGGCTTACAGAATAAGTGCTGTGACTGAAGATTGCATTGATGATTTAATCTAATATTAATTATTAGGTCATAAATATCTTCCTAAAGAAATGGAAAGAGTCTTCCTATAATATACTACCTTTTGATGATTTGGCCTTTACTAGCCAAAAAGAGTGACTACATATACATTGAAGAGGTGAATCATCCCTTTTCCAAGTTTTGTACTTAAATGGGGGCTCTTGAAATTTCTTCAGACTGTGTAAGTCCATATTGGATATACACATATATGCATGTTGAATCATGAAGACTCTTAATTTTAAAAACTCTTATTTATAGTCTGTGCTAGCTATTTTGTAGTCAGTAAAGCCAAATTTAATGATAGTCATATCATTGTATATTATTAGAAACTTTGAACAACTATCCATTTTTTTATTAAAACATATTTATTTTCCCTTTGATATAAGGGGGCAAAAGGATTCTATTAGGTATATATTTTTTTTCCATTTTTTTTTATTTAAAAAGTTTTTTTCCATATCTACCACTGCTCCTCCTCTCTTCCCTCCTCCCAGTCTTTCCCAGTCCTCCCTCAGCCTGACCTTTTCCCACTCCATCCCCTCATCCACTTCCTAAGGAGGGCAAGGGTTCTCCTGGTGAATCAGCTCAGTCTGGCCTATCCAGTTTAGGGAGGTTTGAGTCCCTCATCCCAGTATTAAGGCTGAGTTAGGTATTTCTCTGTAGGAAATGGGCTCCAAGATGTCAGTTCATGCACCAGGCATATTCTCTGATCCTACTGCAAGAGGCTCCACAAACTGTCCACACCATTTGACAGTTGTCTAGGTAGACAACTATGTAGAGAGTTTAGTTTCTTTTAATGATATTTTCTCAGTGATTATTTAAGAGTTCATGAGCTTCCAATAACTTGGGTCTGCCATCTCTGTGTGTCTCCTCCCCATGATCTGATTCTTTTGCATATGTTTTTTTTTTTTTTTAAGGTTCAAGTCTTTTATTTGTTTATTTGTTTACTTGGCTTGTTTTGAGTGTCTTTAAGTTTTGTACAGTGCCTCATTATGTAGTCCATGCTGGCCTCCCATTTTCTCAAATCCAGGGATTATAAGCATATAACACTATAACCACATAGGGAACCATGTAATTGTAAACAATGATGCTATTTATATTTGAGGTACTGATTGTGGTAGAATTTTTGTCTACTATTTATGAGGTCATAAGAACTCATCTACAAACCAGAAACTATGAAGGTAATAATTGTACATATTCTAAACTCTTGACATATATTTTATTATGTATCACATTATCAGAAGGCATCATGTGATAAAAGTTTCTTGTTTTTCTTTAAGGAATTTATTTTAATATTTTCTTGATTCAAAAATATTCAAATATTATTACTAAAACTAAAACTTTAAACTAATACAAATTAATAATGTACAGAAACTATGTAAACTGAGGATTTTGTCTGTATTTTTTCTTTTCCATACCTTGTAAATTCTTATTTTTTATTTTATGTCTTTTATTACATGATTGGCACTGTATTATTATTTTTTGGATAAAATAACTCAAATTGTTTCTAGAATTAGGTAAGATACAAACTTATAAATTCAGCAAAGAAATTTTTGTTTAAAGAAGTGAAGTTATAGGAAGGGAAGAGAGAGGAGGGAGAGCAATCTTATAATAATTTAATTTTTAAAAATAATTTTAAATAGCAGCTATGTATTAATAAAAAGTAAATTGTGATCTAAAACCCTAATCATTTAAGATTTCTTATGATATCATATTTTCTTGACTGTACTTATTGACAAAGAGTAAAAAATATCAATGGGACTTCCAAAGGCTTAAAAATAATGCTTTTGTATAAAACTTTTCTAATTCTTCTATGGAGGACCAGGAAAAACTTTCCATTGTTCCTTGGATTGAGTCTTATTACACTTCAGGGTATACCGACCAGAGGGCTCACCTAGAGACTTAATGTGAATCATTCAAAATTTGAATAAATTAAGGCTAGCATAGTATAAGTCTTTTTGAAAGTCAGTTCTTTTTTGTTCTGCTTTTAAGACTTAATATTCTCCTTCTAAAGACCAAATATGTGTTGCTTATTTAATTCCTTCTCTGTACTTCTAGATGCTTACTGTTTATTTCACAATGTATTTGCTAGATATCTTCACATACATTTAGCTGCAATTGCTTGTAAGAAAAAATAACAGAAAGACAGAGATTTCAGGTTGCTCTGCTTTTTGTGTAAAATTGAAGTAAGGTAAGGAAAGTAGTGGAATTCCACTTAATAGTGTCTTGATGATTTCATAGCACTTATACCACAAGCTTTATTAAATTGATCATAATGTACAGAAGAAAACATTATATGAAGCATATGTATCTCTGACTTAATGTGTCTGTCTGTGGCAAAATCTACTTCTCTCTACTTCATAAATTATATTTAAATAGCAGAACAAAAACTGAAAGTGTTAGCATGTTTTCCTGAATTCATAAAGTTCTCTTTCTCATTAATTAACATGACAAAAATTATCATGTATTGTATATAGTCAACTTTATCTAACTCACATCTTAAAACCCAGGGAAATGTCTATGTGAAGAAAAATCACTAGTTTAAGAACATAATAGATTTTTAAATCATGTATTACTTTAGCACTAAAGCAAAAATTTCTTAACAAAAAGTACAGTTCACAGAGATACTTTAATAGTGACACATTCAAGGAAATTTCTAGAAAAATGTGACTTTTATATGCAGGAATGTCTAGAAGCAAGACTGGGCAACTGGGCTGTGGCTTGTGCACTGCATTTGATCAATGTCTTCCTGCCTCATACTCAGAGCAAGCTGTCCCCCTATTTATTCATTTACAAAGCTGAACTCATTTCTCCAGACTTGGTGATCTGTTGCAGGACACATTCTCAATAGACTTTCAGCCAGAAAATGTATTGAGCTATACAATAACTCAGTGCTTAAATTAGGGATAGATATGGAAATTACAATGTCACATAGGTAAGCCTTTTTTCTTTCTTTCTTTAAAAGTGTTCATAGAAATGTGTTTTCTCTATTGTCTCAGTTTCTCAAAGAACTCTCTGAACAAATAATTAGTGGGAATACTCAACCTTATTGACACTGTGACATGATGTTGTCATCTACAATGTGTGGGGCTATATCTAACATGGACTATCACAGGAGCTTTATTCAGGCTTTATTGAGCATTATTACAGAAAAGTGATAAATTGAAGTTGCATGTATTCTGATTGTATGAAAAGAAGACTCAGCCAAATATGGGGAAAGGCTGAAATATCAGAGAGAGGAAGCACCACAGTCAGTTCTCACCCAGCTGTCTTGCAAATTCCTCAGCCTTGCTCCTGGTTGCTTCTGCTGGTCACTTCTACCTCAGTTGTTTTCCTAAGAGGCCTTATATACCCTTCTTGTCAGCTGCACCCCATCCAGGTTAGGATTAAAGGTGTGAACTACTCTATTTCGGTAGCTAGCCTTGAACTCAGAAACAGAGGAAGTTCTGTCTCTGGAGTTATGGGATTAAGGGTGTAGATTCACCACTCCTAGCTTTCCCTGTGCTGGGATTAAAGGTGTATGCCATTAAATCTTAGCTGTTTGTCCTTGTATTCAAGGATCAAGAAATTCCTGAGCTGTCTGCCTAGAATTTGACTGTGTGCTGTCTCTTTTCAGGTTTTTATTAAATATGTAATATATCACCACAGACTATGAAAGAGACTAGACAAAGATCAAAGTAATTGATAGGACATTGCTTAGTTCTCTGTGCTATGATGGAGGGGTTCTATTCTTCATACATATCCCCCTCTGTTCCTACCACAAAGCTGATTATGTGTTATTTAAGCACTTCCCACTGAGTTAGGAGTGGTTAAAATACCCCTCTCTCCATCTCTGCTTTGTCCTTTGTTAGCAGTTGACCTTGTGGTTGTTTTCTTTGCTGTTAATCCTGAGTTGTTTCTGTTCTCATATTCACAAGGCCAGTTTGTAATTCTATCATAACCCCAAAGATGAAGCTACAGTTCTTCTTGCTTACCCAACCTTTAGCTCCTAGGCTAGGGATTGTCTGAGGTTGCTTCTTAGACAGAAGCTTCATGTTAGAAACCATTGTTAATTATTGTCTAGTCTGTTGCTATTAACTGCATAGAAGCAAGAGTATGAGGAAGGACCTTCAAGGGCATCAGTGCTTGGAAAGGTAGGCAGGCTGCAATCACTAGCCCAAGGTCTGTCCCTCCTCTCACTTGTTCAGTTGGCTGTTACAGTTCTCTCTCTGCCTTTTTAACCCTTAATCTTCCTTTCAATCCATGGCTGTTCTCATTGTATCACTTGAACAAATAGGAATTTTTACCTTGAGCCCATTTCTTTATTGCTAACTTGAAACAAACTGAAGACACCTGGGAATACAGAGCCAAAACTGAGTAATTTCTTCTATTAGAATGACTAGTAGACACATCTGTAGAGCATTTTCTTGATTAGGGTTAGAGCATTCAGCTCACTATGTGTGATGCCATGCATGGATGCTCCTGGTATGTATAAGAAATCAAGTTGAGTAATCCAAAGGGAACAAGTAACTAAGTGGTCTCTGTTTCTCTTCCTGCCTCTAGGGCCCTGCCTGTGTTCCTGCTCTGATTTCCCTTAGTAACAAACTGATACAAATCAACAATTTCCATAGGTTTTGGGGTAATGCTGTTTATTGTAGCAACAGAAAGTAAGCTATGACTTTGTGAAACAAATTTTGCAGAATTTCTCCATTGGGTAAAAGTGGGTGAAGTATGCATAAGGTCTCCCTCTGTTACTCTTTTTATTTTATTTTAATTATTCTTATGTAATTATATGAAAAATATATGTGAGTCACACTGGCTTGTTCCCTGATAAATAGCTGTGATATTCAGTGGTAATATTCAAATATTCAAAGTCCACAAATCATTGCCACATAACTTTTGACCTCAAAATGCATGGAAAATCATGATATAATTATGATATCTATAGACAAATAAACTGAACTGGCTTCTCTGTCAGCAATTTTAACATTTGTAAATGTTTTAACAAAGTGAAGCCTATAGTTGTGCTATCAATAAATGCTTTTCCTTGCAGTTACAATATTTTTGCTTTATTTGTTTATTTTTATTATATATTTTATTAGTTGTTTGAGAATTTGTGTGAATCTGGATTGTAATCATCCCACAACTCCATGGATCCTTCTCATTTTCTACCTACTCAATTTTGTGATCTTCATTTTTAAGCCATTGCATTAAATTAGCATTGCCCATATAATTTCAGATGTATGGCATTTCACTGAAGCATGGTATATCTACCAGGGTCAACACTCTTATTAAAACTGACCCTCCCTATTGAAATATTTATTAGTTGCCAATAGTTCCTCAACTATGGATAGGACTTTGTGCCTATCTTTCATTTCCATTTTGGGATTTTGTCTGGCTTTAGCATATGCAAGTCTTGTGCATGTGGACATAACCCAACATGAGTTCAAATGTATATTTGCCTTGGTGTGTCCAGGAAATTGTATTTCCTTGTAGTCATCCATTACTTCTGGCTCTTCCAGGCAGTTTTCCTTCTCTTCTGAAATGAGCCCTGAGTGTTGTGAGGAGTGAGGAAGATATAGGCATCCCATTTAGGGCTGAGTTGTCTACATGAATCTAAAACCATCCTTCAGTGAAACAAAGGCTATGAAAGCTTTAACTTATATTCTTGTCTCTGTCCTGGTGTTTAAATATATTTATGTAATTCATAATTTAACCAGCCTTGTTCCTTGTGGAAAGTAGGTTGATAATTTATTGACTCAACAAATATCTAATAATAACATCTAAAGTTCACACTTTTATTCATAACTCATGCACAAAATCTTAAATGTGTTCCACAGCTGTGAGGCTGTGTGTGATGGCTCTAATCATAGAGTTGAAATCTCTGCAGAGAACTTGGGAGAAATTCTAAGTAACATAAGGACTGCTAAAAGCAAAACCAGAATTTTGACAGTAATGGAAGTTCTGAAGTCAATTATACTCAATTTTGGCCTAAAATAATTAAGAATTCTATAGCTACTTAGAGAATTAGTATATTCTGAATGTGTAAATGGAATATAGAGTTTCAAAGAGTTTGATTTTGCATTTTTACTTTATATAAGACTCACCTTTTACATTCCAAGAGAAGTTGAAGCCATTTGGTAATTTATAGTGTAGGCTTGTCACTGAATTTGAAAGTCATATGAATTGTCTCTCCCTTTTGTTTTGGTCTTGTTAATTCATTAACTAGAGTGTCAAAATAGTCTCTGTATAGGGACTTTTGTGAATATAATTTATTATCATTTTAGGGCTCTTAACATAGTGTGAACAGACATATCTTCTTAATAGATAGAAATACTCTCATAAAAACTTATTTTCTCAAATTTGCATGCTCAGAGACAAGGGCAATGTCTTACTGGCTCTCATTATCCTTTATTAAAAGACACAGTGGTTTTAAAAATGTTTTTGAGAAATTCATTTATGAGTACATTGTATTTATATGATCGCAGCCCTTCCTTTCTCTTCTGCAATTCCTCCATGTCCCCCTGAATAAGCTACTCAAGTTTATATTCTCTCCTTTGATTTTCACTCTCTCGGCTTCCCTCCCTCCCTCCCTCCCTCCCTCCCTCCCTCCCTGCCTCCCTCCCTCCCTCTCTCTCACACACACATGTAGGCACAAGCTACTGAGCATAATTAATGTTGCCTGCATATACAGGATTTTAGATTTTGAGCATTTAGGCTTGGACTATTTATCAGAAGATTTTTCTCTGTAAAACAATTCTCCTTCCCCTAAAGCCTTTAACTGCCTGTAGCCATTAACTTTCAACTAGAAGTTGGGGTTCAGAAACTTTTCCTTCATCCATGTTGACATGTCATGCTAACTGATATATTCTTATATTTTTATGCCCATCTTTGGAAGGCAGATGATTTTGGTAGTCAAAGCATGCAATATCCTTGCTGTGTCTAGGAGATACTCTCACAGTCATTGTGCCTTTTCTCTAATGATCTTTCTTCCCCATCTTATGTGATGTTCCTTGAGCACTAGGTATAGGGGTTGTGTATAAATATTCCAATTGGAAGTGAAAAATGATCACAAATTTTCCTCATTTTGATCAGTTTTGGTTTTTTGTATGGTCTTCAGGTGCTACAAAGAGAAGCTTCTTTAATTAGGAGGTAAATAAGAGTTGTACTTAAATTGGCTGAAAACTATGTTAATTTAGAAAGAATAATAGTAGTCTCTTCTCCTGTTGGGTCTATGAATTCTTCAGCCATATGTTCTTCATTAGGTTTACAGTTTCAGTCATAACTTTTAGTGAGTGGGCTGTAATTCCAATCATATAGCTATTGTCTATCCTAAAGATTATAAATGCTACTGTTGTACCTTTGGGAATGCCTTACTGAGCTGGTCATTATTGTGAATGGCTGCTTTACAGTCTGATAAGACCATTGTTTACTCTTTTCCCTGGTGAGCTTGCATAGCACCTTCCAACTCTCTGAGAGATAGTCCCCAGGGAGGAAGCTTCTAGGGCAATACCAGCCTCCTTTTTCCATCTTCCAAACTAGACCACTTATCTGCTGACATAGTCATTTTCAGCTTAATATCCTAACTTCTTCAATGCTGAGTTCTTCAATGCTCCAAGTCTGAGATTCTATGTGTTCTCAAGAGCATTTTGAATGATGAGGATTTGACTTCCATCAGTTGCCAAGTGATGTCTCTGTCTAATTTTGCTCTTAATTCTATCAAACACATCTATTCTTCCCCATGCTTCTACCAGTCTTTTGACTCCTGAATCTGCTTAACCTATGGGAGCTCAGTTTTCACAAAAGTTTATTGTCCTGCTTACAGTAGCCTGTGAGTAGTTATTTCTTATTTAGGTGCTGGACTGTCATACAAATAATGCAGTGTATATTTTAAGGTCAACCAAGGAACTTAAAGTATGATTAAAGTGCAGATACCTTATGGGGTAAACAATTGTTTAGGTTTTCAGTGCAGGCTCAGTAATAGTTTATTGACTAAAATATTTCAGTGCTGATTCAAGAGCTCATTTATTTGCAGGTTAAATTATATAAATCACATGTTGGAAATAAATGAAGGAATAGAGTAGGTGGTAGCCAGAGATAATTATGGAATACATCCATATAAATTATTAAGTTTAGTGAATTTTCTTTCAAAGAGGCTTTCATGTCTCACAGAATCATCTCAGCCTAGAAGAATCTCTAACTTTGATTTATTTGTTGTTTTATAACTACATCTTTTACATTTTCTGTTTTGGCTTCACACTGTCTTCTGATATGTTTTGTGCATTTATCAATAAAATCTTGAAACAAAGGTTATGTTCTCCATGTTCTAGAAGGATGATTCTTATTCTCAAACTTAAAAAAAAAAAGTTCATTAGAAGATAATGAGATACACAGAAAAGTTATTTCCATGAAGACTTATGTAATTATTTCCTTTAAAAATGGACATTTCAAATATGTAGTTCTGCAGTGTTTTGAAGATCAAATTGTTGTAAGTTAGATATTCATTTTTAATCATATTCTGTCTGATCTAGATATGCCAGCTAAACAAAACACTCCCTATGGAAGTCGTTGTCCCCATAGCAACCAGATCACAGTTTTCAATATCTGTATAATGAAGTGCTGTCATGTTTGCAGCACTGGGTGCAAAGTGGAGCTTTGTTTCACTAATTAGGTGGCGAAAACAATCAATTTCTTCATGATTAACAATGTCACAAACTCTGAAATAGACCAACCTGAAAAACTTTCTTAACTTGTATTTTGTGTTTCAGAGCAGTGAACAGATAAAAGTTATTTTAAAATGCTTTTATCTAGCTAGTAGGTAATTATTGAACCCTCCAGCTCATACCTATAGGATGAATTGAATATTAGTCTACGCTCTTTTGAGGTAAGCCCATGAGACATGCAGACATAAAAGGGGTTTTTTAAATGAAATCCTTAATTCAAATGGATTAGTGTTTTAATTCACAGTAAATGGGAAGACCTGTAAAATAATTCATATTCTTTGTCAGTCTTGGTTTAGTGACTTGTGAATGATAAGGATGGTTGGGACAGTGACTTGTTCTCTGGTGATGTGCTGTCCCTTCTCCAGGGAGATTACTTCTTCCACTCCAGTTCCTAGTTTTCAGTGATGGAAACATTTTTATTCGTTGGTCAATAAGAAATTGGAGCTCTTTTAGTCTGTCTCATGCTACCCCTTTCAGCAATATTGCTTTAAAAAATTCTCAATACTGATGATCTAAAAATGTAACCAAAAGGTAACCTACATACAAATAGTTTATTTAGTAACCAGGAATAAATATAGCCATTATTTGGTCAAGGATGTATGCTGAGAGCCTTCTTTGAGCCTTTCTATCTACTTTGGTTGAGGTTAGATGGAAAAAAAAATCCTGGTTTTCCTGTTATATACAAACATTTACAAAGCACTTAAAATTTTCTAGTATGTAAAAATTATGGTAATTATTACTATACATCATAATGATCATGATGTATGCCAGGCTACATAACTGTTATGATATGAATGAGACTAGATAAGAAAAAATAGAATATTACATCAAAAACAAATGTATATGACAAGCTATGTGATATATAAGATTCAGGAATTCAGGGACAGGAAAGATTACTTTAAAATAGATTAAATGCATAAATTATTGTGATAATCTTAAGTGTTTAGGAGGGTATGCTTAGAGGTATCATGACTAGGGAAGTATAACAGGGAATTACCAAAGCTTTTGTAAAATACAATATGGTTCTTTCCTCTGGACACAGGAAGATGAGACTCAAGGACCATCTGGTTAACATTGACATCTTGGTACTTGGTGAGCTGTATGGATGGATAATTGTTGGGCCCTTCTGAGGCCACGGGTTTGAGGCCCAGTGTAAATTCCTAAGCCTTCCTAGAGTTTGGCGACCTGTCTCTGGCCATAATCTCCACGTGTGATTGACTCAGAACCGCCTCTGCCTAGCCTCTGCTAATGTGGTAAAATACTATGGACCCCAGGGAGAGGCTGGATGGTCCGGATCTCCCTCTGCCCTATCTGCCAGACAGAAAGAGTGTGGCAGATAATATACTTTTTTACTTAATTGTCACATAGAAGTCTATTTTGAAGTTGTGGATATAGATAAAATTGTCTAACTCACCACTTACAAGACTAGATTCTTTTTTTTTTTTCCTCTCTAAAATCTGTTTTCAGGATAAAATACAACAAACTAGTGACACTCAGGCCAGATTTCCTATCTGTGTCAAAAAGTGAAGGTCTCAGAGCAAATTCATTGTCCCAGATTCAAATGAAGATACCTGGTCACCTGCTCTTGTTTTATCTAATTTCCCCACTGAATAAAAATCTAAGAAGTTTTTACTAGAGCTTCAGCTGTTCAAAGGTAAGTACTTAGAGTTAAGTACATTCTATTAGTTTTATTTCTATTGCTGTGGTAACATACCATGATAAAAGAAACCTTTAGAAGAGGGAATTTCCTTTAGAACATAATTCTAGATTAAAGTCCATCACTGAGGCAAAGTTGGAGTTACATGTTCTTGAGACATTTGGTCACATCAAAATACAATGAGGATTTTTTTTCCTGCTGAGTAGTATTTCCATTGTGTAGATGTACCGCAGTTTGTTAATCCATTCTTCAGTTGAGGGGCATCTGCGTTGTTTCCAGGTTCTTGGTATTATGAATAATGCTGTTATGAACATAGTTAAGCTAATGCCTTTGGGGGTAAGAAGGTGCATCCTTTAGGTATATGCCCAATAGTAGTATTGCTGGATCATTAGGGAAATTAATTCCCAGTTTTCTGAGGAAGTACCATACTGCTTTCCAAAGTGGCAAATGGATGGATTTGGAAAATATTCTCCTGAGTGAGGTAACCCAGGCACAGAAAGATAGGCATGGGATGTACTCATAAGTGAATTTTAGAAAAGAATACCCAAGCTGCAAACCACAATCCATGAACAGTTTGGGATCAGAAGGAACTTAAGAGAACCATCCAGGGATCCCCATGGGAAGAGAAAATAGAGACAATCTCCTGAGTAAATTGGGATTATAACAGGTAGCAACCATGAAGAGGTCAGAACAAATCATGAGAGAAAGAGATGGTTAAGTGAGAGGAGCAACAAAGAGGGAGAAAAAAAGAGATGACTATCTTAATAGAGGAAGCCAATGTGGGGTTGGAAAGACGGCGGGTGCTAGGGAAACCTCTAAGAACCCACAGATTGTCCCTGGCTAGGAATCCAACCAATAATGGAGGGAGTGTCTACACAGGACCTCCCCTATAATCAAATGAATGACTACCCTAAATGTCATTATAGAACCTTCATCCAACAATAAATAGAGACAGACGCAGAGCTCCATAGCTAAGCACCAGGTCCAGCTCCCAATTCAGCTAAAGAGAGAGAAAGGAGAGTCTATATGAGCAAAGGGATAGGGATTATGAAGAGGAGTCCCACAGTGATGGCTGGCTGGAGTTTTGGGGACCTCACTGAATCAAAAACAGCCTCTGAGGAAGCATCAGGAAAAGGAACTAAACGCTCCAAAGGTAGATGACTGTTGAATGGCATGTACAGTATGTAGAACCTCCTGGAATAGGATCAGATTATGTTCCTGTGTATGAACTGGCACCTTGGAGCCCATTCCCTACAGAGGAAAATCTAACTCAGTCCTAATATTGGGATGAGGAAATAGAATCCACCTCAAATGGATATACCATACTGAAGTGACACAGTTTGGGGACTCCTTGTCCTCCTTGGGAGAAAGGATGGAGGGATGGGGTGGGGGAGGCTGAGGGAGGACTGGGAGGGATTGGAAGGTGGGAAGGGAGGGTGAGCAGGGGGATACATGGAAAAAAACAAAACAAAACAAAACCACAATGAGAGACAGAAAGAGATACAATGCCTACCTGATTGTTGCTCAGCTCCCTTCTTCTCCTTTATGCAGCCAGGACCAAAGCTGCCTAATTTTTGAATGAATCTTCTCAAATCAACAAACACAATAAAAAAAAAAATCTCTCCAGATACAGGCATAGGTTTGCCTCTCAGCTATTCTTGACCCAGGTAATTAATTCCAAATTGTGTCATCTTGACAATTAAAACTCATTATTACCTGCCTTTCCATGTTTTAAAGCAAGACTTTGTTTTTATATGTGCTTGTGTCTCCACTTGGATGTGTGCACATGAGTCCAAGTGCCCCTCAATTGAAGAAGAGGATGTCAGTAACCCTGGAGATTTAAGTGGTTGTGAACTGGCCAATTTGAGTGTTGGGAACTGATCTCAGGCATCATGTGGTTACTGAATCATTTCCCCAACATAATCTACATGTTTTAAATATATACTACAATTGGTTTGAATGCTAGTTTTGGAAAAGTACAACAGGTCTATGGTTCTAAAATGGAAATAAAAAAGCCATGGCAAAATTTGGGAGCATGGCTGGCTTTTTCACTACCCCCTCCATTTTACCCTACAGTTTTCCAAACACTGCTGAAGCACTATATATTCATACAGAACTTGAAATAAAGTTATGCATAATGCTAAGGAAAATTATAGCAATGGGCTAATTCTCTCATCATGTTTCAAACCTATTTATTATTGCTCCTGCTCACCAAGGCCAAGATTGCTTTGTTTACCTCTGAAGGGAGATATAGTAAATACATTAAAAGAGATACCATATTTATTCTTTACAAATCTTATTGATATTGTAACATTATTTAGATTCACATTAGGTGCCTTCCTTATATAAAGGAGAATTAGCACTTATATATTGCACATACATTATAATAATGCAATAAATTACTCTCTCACACAGCTCAATTTGGTAGAGTTTTATTTATATTCAGTGAGATATCAGAAGAATAACCATAAACTGTTGTATTTGTCTATACTGCTATGTGGTCATGGATCTAATACTTCTTTAACATGGTTGCTCTGTTAGGAGAGTCTAGTGTTGCCTGGAGTATCAGTGCAATAAAACCCACACAGAAACATTGCATAAATAATCTTGAACTATGTAATGTACCTTGCTGAAAAAACATCATGAACCCATAGGAATTTACTGTAGAAATCAACAAATCATTCACGCAGGTTGTAAAACTTGCTCTCCTTTCTCCTCTGCTTTGTCTTCCTTTCTTTAATCATAATGAGTGTGACAAGTACTTAGACATGAACATTTAAAAATATCTTTTATCATTTCAATTAATCTGCCTGACTTCAAGAACAAGCTTTGCAATTTTCAAAAATTTAATTGCCTATTGTTACTGCCATAAAATGATATATCACATTGGGACAATGAAGTGCTACTGCTTCACATGGGAGAAAGGGAATTTGACGGATTGTTAGCCTTCCACAGATCACCATGCTATGGCAAGTTCCTGAAGAACCGAGTATAAGTTAGAATGTTCTCAAACACTTCCAGCACAAAACATCACCAGCCATGGCTGAACATAAAAGCTACTATGTATGTTGAGAAGTCTGCTTATAGGTAACCTTGAGACTGTATCAGCAGAAACTAATGTCCCAGAGCTTTGTATTCTCTTGTTTTTTTCCTTCATGGCTAGAAGATGAAGGTGGCAGCATTCTGCCTCAGATTCTTTATCTGAGGGTTATCTTTGTGATTTTCAAGGAGAAAAGTCTTTATCTGCTACAAGCCATAGAATTACCTTTCATTTTTGATGCCCAAAATCGAATTACCAGTTTATTCTAAAACCAATTGCAGGTATAATTTTTATGATTCCTTCTTCAGGACTACGAACATGGCTGATTAAATAAAATTGAAAATGTGTAGGGCAGGAAAATAAAGGAAATGATCACTGTGTGGATAATTGAGACTATTGGGTTCTGTTACAAACATGTCTTTTCTTAATTCCATGGTTTTAGCTTCTTACTAATATTCCACATTATTATCAAACAACACTGTGCAATTTCCCACTTTTTAGTGTCTAGGCTGATTCATTTGGTTTCTTTTCTCACATTTTTGTTATTATTTATTTATTGGAAATATATTTCTCATACACATTACATCCCAATCTTATTTTCTTCTCTGCCACTTCTCCCAGCACCCCTCCCCCAAGATTTGTTCCCTCTCTGTCTCACTTCAGAAAAAGAACAGGTTTCCCAGAGACAACAACTTAAAAGGACAAAAGAAGATACCATATGACAAGGCAAAAGTCCTCATATTGATGCTGGACAAAGCAACCCAGAAGGAAGAAAATAATCTCCGGAGAGGACAAAAGAGTCAGAAACATACCCGCTAATCTTTTTCTAATCTCTTTATTATGATGATTGATGATCATGACTTGAGATTAGAAGACATTTTCTAACAACTGCCTTCATTTACAAGCTGCCTCACACTACCATCAGCTAGCTACATCCCATAATCCCTGGAAGTTCTGTTATGCTTCTCATATAGTGGACAATAGGGTTTTAAGATCAGAGATGTTAAATAGCTTCTCCATACCCAACTTTGGAGTCAAGCATAGGGATCCTAATTTAAGAAATTGTATATTATGTCAACAACATCCATATTTGGAGCCTACATGAAATGAATGCGCCCACCCTTTTAGTATGTATGTATATATATATATATATATATATATATGTGTGTGTGTGTGTGTGTGTGTGTGTGTGTGTGTGTATCCACACTTTGTGTCATCAAATAATAAGAGGAAAAAATCTCTACAGGATATTTTATACTTTATATGTAGTTGTACCTATATTTTATAAAAGTTGTTCTTTCTCCAAAATAACTATTCTTATTTGAAGAATTTGTGCTAAAATCACAGGTAAAATTATTTTCATTGGTTTGTTTCAATGACTTTAATCACCCCTTTCATTCTCATCTCTAATGTTGTAATATAATAATATAGTATTTTTATTAGTGTTCTCAATGTTCTTGACATGTTTATATATTTGAGACTCAATATTCTGGTGTTTTCATTACCAATACAGATGTTCACACCATTTCAAAGGATTGTGAAACAATTAGAAAGAAGAAAGTCAATGATTGCTCACAAGGGCTTCTATCTCTAGATTTTAAATGAATAAATTACCTTTGGTTTTCCCAGAGAAGTTAGCATTGTGTGAATCTTAGCAGTTCACATGCTGAGAGTCAGTTGATGTTCATTGTAGGTAATCTGTTTGTCCGCATGTAGACAGGCTATACACACATGTGTTCTGCATGTCCTTTCTCTCTTGTCCTGAAAGGCAGTGTCTCATGGGTAACAAACTTATTTGATTGATTCACCAATGCATATATTAGTGACATCTAAATGTTTTTAACATCAGGCAAACATCAATAAACTGTGCAAACACATTTCTCAAATTTATGCAGGATTATTGTGACCTTCAGATTTGTATAAATTGAACAAAAAATATAACATTTAAAAAATAATAAAAATGTATACAAATAAATTCTCATTTTTGCTTCTCATATGTTATGATTCTCCTTTTGACTCAGAAGATAATATTTAACCTCTGATCCCCTCGGCTGTAAGATTCCCACAAAACAACAAGCTAATAGCCATAACATATTCACAGAAGACCTGATATAGACCAGGCAGGCAAAATGCTTGCTGCTTCATTCTCTGTGAGCCCTGCTTTGTTGATTCACTAGGCCATGTTCTCCTGGTGTTCTTCATCTCTCTCTGGCTCCAACAAATTCACCCTCCATGGGGTTTTATCATTTGTTTTCTATAACTCCAATTGAAAGTCTTTCTTTTTTATTTTAATTTTACTTTTAACTAATCAAAATAAATTTCTTTTCTCGCACATTTCTTAATTATAGTTTTCCCTCCCTCAAGGCTTCCCAGTTTTCCTCTCCAATCACCTCCCATCCAGATCAACTCTCTTTATGTCTCTCGTTAGAAAAGAACAGGCTTCTAGGAGATAACAAGAAAACAAGACAAAATATAGTAAGTTGATGCAAAACCTTTTATGTCAAAGTTGGACAAGGCAACACAATAGGAGGAAAACAGTCATAAGAGGAGGCAAAAGACTCAGAGACACACTTGTTTTAGAGGCAGGACTCCCATAAAAATCCTAAGCAAATAGCTATAATATATTCATGAAGAATGTGGCTTAAAGGCTAATATGCACTTATAGTGAATAATACTGTATTTGTCTTTCTAAGTCCAGGTTACCTCATTTGGTATGATCTTTTCTCTATTTCTACCCAAACGCCTGCAGATTTCTACATGCCATTTTTTTAAACAGCTAAATAATACTCTGTTGTGTATATGTCCCATATTTTGCTTATTTATTTTTCTATAAAATATTTTCAATCTATATGTCTAAAGGACATATAGATTGTTTCTGGCTTCTACTATTATGAATAGAGTCTCAATGGCCATAGTTGAGCAAATGTTCTGATAGAATTGAGCATCGTTTAGTATATACTGAAGAGTGGTATAGCTGGGTCTTCAGGTAGGTCAAGTCTTAATTTTCTAATGAATGACCATATCGATTTCCATAGTAGCTGTACAAGTTTGCATGCCCACCAGCATTTGAGGAGTAGTCTCCTTGCTTTACATCCTTGCAAGTATGAGCTATTACTTCTTTTATTGATCTTAATCATTCTGTCAGATGTAAGATGGAATTTCAAAATAGTTTTGATTTCCCTGATGGCTAAGGATGTTGAACATATCTTAAATTTATTTCACTATCTTTCTGTAGATTTGTATCCCATTTTAATTGCATTATTTGGTATTTTGATATCTAGTTTCTTGAGTTTTTAATATATTTTCTACATTAGTTATTATTTTCTATATTAGATCTAGAGTTGAAAAAAAAAATCTTTTTCCAGTCTGTAGGCTGCTTTTTCTGATTGATGGCATCCTTTGCCTTAAAGAAGCTTTTCACTTTCAAAAGGTCGCATTTATTAGTTGTTGCTCTTAGTACATATGCATTTTTTTCTTTTTTATTATGAGCAAAGTCACATTTTCTATCCCTGTATATCCTTATTCAAGGTCCCTTCCCCCTCCCACCACCTCAAGTCACTCTCTCTTCTCCACATCTCCCCATCTCTTCCCCAGCATGGGAAGGAGGTCCCAAGGTCCCAGTGTCCCAATGTCCCAATATTTCAGTATTGCTCAGTTAAACCTCCACTGCTGGCAGATCAAGTTTTCTTGCCACCACATCAAGACTGAGTCAGGTGTTCCTCTAGAGGGAGTGGGATCCAGGGTGTCAGTCCAAGGTGTTTCAGATCGCAAGATGTTCAGTGGTTGTGGTTTGCAGATTGGACATGCTTTGCTTTTTGCTTTTCTGTTATATTTTGTTTTGTTTTTTTGTTTGTTTAGAGTCTACTAAGGAGTGAGAAAATACCCTGCTTATTTTTCTGTGTTTGAAAAACCTGGCTCAGGAGGATATTCTCCAAATCTATCCATTTGCCTGAAAAAAATCATTTTTTCTTACTGCTGAGTAGTACTCCATTGTGTAGATGTACCACAATTTGTTAATCCATTCTTCAGTTGAGGGGCATCTAGGTTGTTTCCAGGTTCTTGCTATTATGAATAATGCTGCTATGCTACAAGTGTGACCATGCATCTTTAGAGTATACACCCAGAAGTGGTATAGGTGGATCCTTGGGGAGATTGATTCCCAGTTTTCTGAGAAACCACCGTACTGCATTCCAGAGTGCCTGAACA
The DNA here is from genome assembly GCA_004025045.1 of Sigmodon hispidus. Classification (NCBI taxonomy): domain Eukaryota; kingdom Metazoa; phylum Chordata; class Mammalia; order Rodentia; family Cricetidae; genus Sigmodon; species Sigmodon hispidus. The sequence continues at coordinate 6,936 of PVIH01005698.1, read as the reverse complement.
AGCTGACACTCCCACCAACATTGGAAGGGTATTCCCCTTGCTCTGCAGCCTCTCCAACATAGGCTGTCATCTGTGCCTTTTATCTTAGCCAATCTGACAGATGTCAGGTGGTATCTCACAATTGTTTTGATTTGCATTTCTCTGATGATTAAAGATGAGGAGCAATTTTTCAAGTGCCCTTCAGCCATTTGTAATTCTTCTGCTGAGAATTCCCCTTTTAGTTCTGAAACCCATTTTTTTGATTGGGTTATTCAAGGTTTTGGGCTCTAGATTGTTGAGTTCTTTATATATTTTAGAGATCAGTTCTCTATCACTTGTAGGGTTGGTGAAAATCTTTTCCCATTCTGAAGCTGTCATTTTGTCCTATTGACAGTGTCCTTGGCTTTACAGAAGATTCTCAATTTCAGGAGATCCCACTTATTGATTGTTGATCTTAGTGTCCATGCCACTGGTGAATTTAGGAAGTGGTTGCCTGTGCCGATTCATAGAAGGGTATTTCCCACTTTCTTTTCTATCAAGTTCAGAGTGGCTGGGTTTATGTTGAGGTCTTTGATCCACTTAGATTTGAGTTTTGTGCAGGGTGATAGGCTTGAATCTATTTGCATTTTTCTACACACTACCAACCAGCTATGCCAACACCATTTGTCAAAGATACTATCTCCTTTCCATTGAATATTTTGGACCTCTTTGTCAAAGATCAGGTGTTCATAGGTTTTTGTGTTAATGTCTGGACCCTCAATTCTATTCCATTGATCCACAAGTCTGTTTTTATGCTAGTACCAGGCTGTTTTTATTACTTTAGCTCTATAGTATAAGTTGAAGTCAGGGACGGTGATGCCTCCTGAGGTTCTTTTGTTGCTCACAATTGTTTTGGTAATCCTGGCTTTCCTGTTATTCCAAATGAAATTGAGTATTGTTCTTTCAAGGTCCATAAAATATTGTGTTGGGATTTTGATGGGTAGTGCATTGAATCTGCAGATTGCTTTTGGTAGAATTGCCATTTTTGCTATGTTGATCCTACCTATCCAGGAACATGGGACAGCTTTCCATTTACTGATATCCTCTTCAATTTATTTCTTCAGTGATCTAAAATTTTTGTCAAATAGATAGTTTACTTCTTTGGTTATAGTTACTCCAAGGTATTTAATGATATTTGCAGCTATTATAAAGGGTGATGTTTCCCTTATTTCTTTTTCAGCCCTCTCATTTTTAGTGTATAGAAGGGCTACTGATTTCTTTGAGTTAATCTTGTATCCTGCTACATTGCTGAAGGTGTTTATAAGCTGTATGTGGTAGAATGTTTTCTGTATGATGTAAATAAAGTAGCTGTTTTGGCCCATGCATGGCACTGTAGAAGTGGGTGGAGAATCAGAGGGCAGGCAGGTAGGAAAGGGTGGAGTTAGATACTCTCCATCAGACCCCCCAAGAGGAACAGACATGTAGAGGTACTGGCCAGCCACTGGCTGGGAGCCACGTGGTGGGCAAATTAATAGAAATGGGTTGAATTGGGATGAAAGAGCTAGCTAGTAATGTGCTTATGATATGGGCCAAACAGTATGAAGTAATATAAGTGTGTGATTCATTTTCTTTGGGGGACAAAAGCTGCGGGCGCACAGACCGGGTTCCAAATCGCCACCGTTGTGCACGCCAGGAACAAACCTGCCAGACCCAAAACGGGCCAGGAAAAATATACTACAACAGCTGTAGACATTCCCTGGTAGAATTTTGTTGGTCACTTATGTATACAGTCATATCATCTGCAAATAGAGATGGCTTCACATCTTCTTTTCCAGTTTTTATCCTCTTAATCTCCTTTTGTTGTCTTATTGCCATAGCTAAAACTTTGAGAACTATATTGAATAGATAAGGGGAGAGAGGACATCCTTGTCTAGTTCTTGATTTTAGTGGAATTGCTTTGAGTTTTTCTCCATTAAGTTTGATGCTGGCTGTCAGCTTCTTGTAAATCACCTTTATTATATTTAGGTATTTTCCCTGTATTCCTGATCTCTCCAGAGCTTTTATCATAAAGGAGTGTTGGATTTTGTCAAAGACTTTTTTAGCATCTAAGGATATGATCATGTGGTTTTTTCCCTTTAGTTTGTTTATATGATGGATAATGTTTAAGGTTTTTCTCATGTTGAACCATCCCTGCATTTCTGGGATGAAGCCTACTTGGTCATAGTGGATGATATTTTTTATATAGTATATGGTTTGTCAAAATTTTGTTGAGAATTTTAGAATCAATATTCATGAGGGAAATTGTTCTGTTATTTTCCTTCTTTGCTGGGTCTTTGAGTGGCTTGGATAGTGAGGTTATTGTGGCCTTGTAAATGGAATTTGGCAATATTCTTTTAGTTTCTACTGTGTGAAATAGTTTGAGGTGTAATGGTAGTAATTCTTCTTTGAATGTCTGGTAGAATTCTCCACTGAAACCTTCTGGACCTGGGCTTTTTTTTTTCTTGGGAGGCTCTTAATGACAGTTTCACTGTCCTTAAGGGTTATAAGTCTGTTTAGGTAATTAATCTGTTCTTCATTTAATTTTGGTAAATGGTACCTGTCCAGAAAGCTATCCATTTCTTCTAGGTTTTCCATTTTTGTGTAATACAGATTTTCAAAGTATAATCAGATAATTCTTTGGAGTTCCTGGGGGTCTGTTGTTATGTCCCCCTTTTCATTTCTGATTTTGTCGATTTAGACACTCTGTCTCTGCTATTTGAGTAGTTTGGATAAGGGCTAATCTATCTTGTTGACTTTCTCAAAGAACCAACTCTTTGATTCAGTGATTCTTTGTATTGTTCTTTTTGTTTCAATTGCATTGATTTCAGCTCTAAGTTTGATTAGTTCCTACCATCTACTCCTTTTTGTGAGTTGGCTTCTAATTTTTTTTCTAAGGCTTTCAGCTGAGCTGTTAGGTCTCTAGTGCTGGATTTCTCTAGGTTTTTCATATAGTCATCTAGTGCTATGAATTTTCCTCTTAAGACTGCTTTCATTGTGTCCCTCAAGTTTGCATATGTTGTGGATTCATTTTCGTTAAATTCTAGGAAGACTGATTTCTTTCTTAATTTTTTCCTTAACCCACAGTTGGTTTAGCTGAGTGATGTTTAGTTTCCATGAGTTGTTAGGCTTTCTGTGCTTTTTGATGTTGTTGAACTCTAACTTTAGGCCCTGGTGGTCTGATATGATACAAGGGATTATTTCCATTTTTTTTTTATCTGTTGGTATTTGCTTAGTACATATACTTTTGTTATTCTTTTGAATTTTATCTCCTGTGCCTATGATTCAAGGCTATCTCTCAGTTTTTCTTCTATCAAATTCAGTGTATATTATTTGAGTTGAGGTTCCTGATCCACTTGGACTTGAATATGTGCAGGATTTTAAACATGGATGTATTTGCATTCTTCTACATGGAAACATCTAGTTAGACCAGCACCATTTATTTATTCTTTCTTAGTGTCTTTCTGGCTTTCTAGTAAACAAATCAGCTGTTGATATGTGTTTGGGTTTATGTCTGCATCACAAATTTTCTTAAGAAAATTTGTCTTAATTTATGCTAATTTCAAAAAGTTTTTTTTTTTTTTTTAAATTACTTTAGTTGTGTAGTACACCCTGAAATCAAGGTTGGTGATATGTTGTTATTTTATTGTTCATGACTGTTTTAGCTGTTCTATTTTTTCATTGGTTTTTGTTTTGAATTGTTTGTGTTTTTGTGTTTGTGTATCTTTATGAAGTTGAGAGTTATCTTTTCAAATTCTATAAAGAATTATGTTGAAATTTTGATAGGGATTGTATTCAATTAGTAGATTGCTTTTGATTGGATGGCCATTTTTACTGTTAGTCACTGTTTCATAAATATGAGAGATATTTCCTTTTTCTGGTGTATTCTTCAATTTCTTCTTTCAAAGACTTGAAGTTTTTATCATAATCATTTTTCACATAATTGGTTAGAGTTATTACAAGGTTTTTTATATTATTTCAGCATGTTGAAAAAGTTGTTACTGTTCTGACTTCTTTTCAGTTCCATTGCCCTTTTTATATAAGAGAGCTACTGACTTTTTGAGATAATCTTGTATCCAGCTATTTTGCTGAAAATGTTGGTCAGCTGTAGGAATCATTTATGTATACTACCATAACACCTGCAAGGAACAACACTTTTGCTTCTTCCTTTCCAATCTGTATCCCTTTTGATCTCTTTCAGTTGTCTTTTTGCTCTGGCTAGAAATTCAAGTACTATATTGAATAGATATATAGTGGGAAGCCCTGTCTGTTTATGATTTTTTTCAGGAGTATTGTTATTAAATCTTATTTCACAGATGTAGTTAACCTCCCTAGGTTCTTGTTTTCCTTCTAGCAACTTCTGTAGAAGTGAATTTGTATAAAGATAATATTTAAATTTGGCTTTATTATGAAATATCTTATTTTCTGAATATATTGTAGTTGAAAATTTTGCTGGGTATAGTTGTCTGAGCTGGCATATGTGTTCCATTAGAGTCTATAGCACATCTGTTCCAGTCCTTTTCAATTTTAGTCTCCATTGAGAAGTCAGGCTAATTCTTTTTTGTTTGTTTATGTTTATTTATTCTTCTCTCACACAACACATCCCAATCACAACTTCCCCTTCCTCCATGCCTTCCACTTCCCACCTACCTCCTCTCTCCCACAGATCTATTCCTTCCCTGTTACCCCACCATGCAGAAATAGCAGGCTTCTCAGTGGTATCAACTGAACTAAACATGGCACAACAAGATACAAGAGCAGGTACAAGCCTTCATGTCAGTGCTGGGTAAGGCAATTCAGGAAGAGGAAAAGATACCCCAAAGCAGGCAAACACATCAGAGACACACTCACTTTCACAGAGAGGAGTCCTCCCCCAAAAAACAGGAAGCCAGTAATCATGGTACATATGCAGAGGACCTAATGAAGAGCCATGTAGGCTCTCCTATTTTCTGCTTCAATCCTTGTGAGCTCCCTACATTTTCCTTTTTATGTTACTTGTTCCCTTCCCTTTTAATTAACATTCTTTCTTTGTTTTGTATGTGTAGTGTTTAATTATTATGTAGTGACTTTTTTTCCTCTGGACCTATCTATTTGGTGTTCTTTATGCTTCTTGTACATTTATAGGCATCTCATTCTTTAGTTTAGGAAAATTTTCTTCTATGACGTTTTTGAAAATATATTCTGGGGCTTTGAGCTGTGGTTCTTCTTTCTCTATCTCTATTATTCTTAAATTTGATTTTGCATAGCATCCCAGATTTCCTGGCTGTTTTGTGTCAGGACTTTCATAATTTTAACATTTTCCTAACTCATATATACATCTCTTCTATAATATTTTCAATGCCCGTGGTTCTCTCTTCTATTTCTTATATTTTGTGGGGGAAGTTTATCTCTGTAGATCCTGTTTGAATACCCAAATTTTTAGTTCTAGAATTCCCTCAGGTTTTTTTTAATTGCTTCTATTTCCCGTTTTCAGTTTTTGAACTGTTTTGTTTCTTTCAACTGTAATTATTAAGGGATGTATTTATTTACTCCAATTTTTGTTTGTCTTTTCCTGGATTTCTCTAAGGGATTTATTAATTTTCTTTTTAAGAGCCTCTATCATCTTCTTATAGTTGGTTTTATGGTCTTCTTCTTGGGCTTCAGCTATATTGAAATATTCAGGGCCTGCTGTATTAGGACACCTGGGTTCTAGAGGAGACATGCTAGCCTGGCTGTTATTGATTTGGTTCCTATAGTGGCATCTAGGCAACTGGTTTGGAAGGATTATAGGTCAAGGTGCTGATTATTGGATTTTTCAATTTTTAGGTGGGTGTTTTGCTCCTTGGTTTTAGTTTCCTCTCTGGATTTTTGGTGGGTATAATGGTTAGCGTGTTGCTCATTTTACTGACTTGCTCCGCTGATATGTTCACAGGGATTACCTATTGGTCTTGGAGGCTGGGATGCTGGCAAAGTTTGAGGGAGGGAGGTTAGAAGGGCAAGGTCTGTGGGATTCACAGGAGATGTGGGCAGAGGGTAGGCTGCAGTTGATGATCTGTTGCAGTGTTAGGAATAAGATTGAGTGATTGGATCTAGGGCAACAGAGAAAATGGAAGAAGTCTGTGGGAAACATCTCTGTTTTATGGCAGGTGTAGACTATAGTTGAAAAGTGGTATAGTAAGCTTTCTCATCAGGACCACCAGCAATCAAATAATGATACATTGACCTATTATTAATTTTGAAAGTTTGGCTTTAGCTTAGCCTTTTTTTCCAACTATCTCTTATAACTTAATTAACTCATGCTTTTAATCTACATTTTGCTATGCAGCTCTTTCATAGCATGTCCTGCATTCCTGCTTCATCCACCTTTGGCTGACAACTTTAACTTTCTCCTTTCCAGAGTTTTCTATCTGCCTGGAAGCCCCACCTATGTTCTCTTACCTAGCTATTGACCATTTAGCTCTTTCTTAAATCAATCATAGTGACACATCTTCACAGAGTGTAAAAAGACTATTCCAAAACACAGTGGGTGCCTACTTGTGTTGGGAACTTTGATAAAGTAAAGAGTGTGAGGTGGGAGGTTAGAAAGAGATTGTCTTATGTGATCCACAGAAGATGTAGGGAAGGGAGTGTGCAACTGATGTCCTGTTGCAGGGACTGAATCTTGAAGAACAAAGAGCAAAGACAGTATTTCATTATCAAGAAGTTGAGCTTTAGTTGGGTAAAACTTTTTTTTTCCTTCTTTATTTTGTATTTATCAAAAAAAAAGTAAAAAGAATTTAAAAATGCCGAAGAGTTAACAATAACTATACAGAGGATAATAATCATAAGCATGGCTTATCAAGGGTGGAAATGCAAATAAGATTACTACACATATATTTTCTTTGTGTTCAGCTTTCCCTCTGAATTTTTTTTTCCATCCCTGTATATCCTTATTGAAAGTCTCTTCCCCCTCCCACCACATCT